>CAUYQU010025757.1:0-43399 GCA_963574635.1 Cheracebus regulus
GCCTCATGGCTTCAATTCTGGAAGAAACAAATTTGACAAGAAAGTTAAAGATGAGAGGCCCAAAGGCAAGCAATAATAGGATGGTTATTAAGGGGCCTAGAAGAGGAGAGAGCCAGGGTAGCCAGTTGTTAAGCAAGCTCCATGATCCTAATTCATGGAGGTCCTTAGCCCTGCGTTCTATTCGATCCCTGAGTTCATTAACCTTGTTTAGGATAATACCTGACTGGTTTACAAAGTAACAGCATTTTTCTCCTAAAAAGAGGCAAGGGCCCTTCAATTTTGAAGAGCCACAACAGCTGAAATGTTAAGCTGCTTTTGTAGAATTACGAGAGAATCAGTAACCTTTTCCATGTCATCATTTAAGTCCGGGGATAGCTTATAGTAAAACTGAGTAGAGGGAGTAATTCCACCAATACTGGTACTAAGCCTGCCTATTATTCCTGCCCCCACTATGAATGGAAAAATTGGGGTTTGAGTATGGTGTGTCCTGGGCAAGAGAAGATTCTGCAATTGAGAATCAGAGTAAATGGTCATGGGGGCACTAGGAGGTAGAGGAGACATATTTCCCCCATGGTATTGTTTAGACAGCAGTAAGCTGAGGAGCCATAAACAAGGATAAACCTGGTGATAGGCAGTTGAGGCCCGGGATAACCCAGCTTCAATATACAGAAGCATTGGAGTTGTTAGTAAACTTCACACAAGTGAAGTTTGAGGTAGATGGAGTTTGTAGATTGGTAACCAAGATATCTATAAACCCACTATGATTTGAGGGTAGGTTAGTTATGTTCCACAAGTATGGAACTGGAACCAGATATATGGTTTGAAGTATAGTGGAAGGCACATCCAACAGTCAGATGGGTTGTTGGAGGAGGCCTCAAGCATTTCTGTCAGGGTGGTGTTAAATAAGCTGAGCATAAGGGAGTGTGTGTGAAGGTTGTGTGTAGGTTAGAAATGTCCAGGCCCTTTTAGGGACTAGGGGTACATCATGGTTTGCTTAGGCTAGAGATCATTTCCTGGAGAGGCAGTTCCTGTGCCTGATCTTGAACTCTGGCCCCATCTAAAATCCTGACATGGGTAAAATATGTCCAGCTGATGGTGGTTCCCTTAGCAGCTGGACTATTAGATCCAGTTATTGTTCCCATCCAATATGTGTGTGAGTTGTATGTATACAGGAAAGCAGATGTATAGCAATTTTTTTACATATAAGTATGGGATATAAAGGAGGCCTGTTGACCTAATCCCTAAGACCAACCAGTGAGTAGACTTGTTCTTTGACCAATATTACTCCAGTGGTAACCGCTTTGGGTGCATTTGCAGGTGGGATGGGAATGAAGCAGGGGACTGGCAGCAAAGAGATAATGAAGACCACAAGAGAGGTTATAGTAAGAGAGTGATAATATCAGAGGGAAGGAAGAGAGCTATTAGAAGTATAATTAGGCACAAAGCCATGGGGAGAGTCTATGAGATGTGGGCCAATCCTTAGAGGTGACCACATAGAGTCTGGTTGCAAATAATAAGGTTAAGAGTGATATTCCTGTCAATGTCAGGATGTAAGTTAGACTCATGAGTAGTTACTTTCCTGGAGATCTTGTTGGAAGAGCAAATGTAGATCCTAAAAATGCTTGCAGGTGTATGAAGGGCAGCCTCCTGGACTCTCAGCTGTTGGGAGGAGAGCCTGTGATCTTCTTCAGGAGGCGTCCAAGGTTTCAACCAAGTGTGATGGATCCACGAGTCAATTCTTACTACCTTAACTGCCATTGGGGTAGACAGAATAACTAAAAATGATCCCTCCCAAGATGGACCTAGAGAGGGAGAGTTGGGGGGTAGAGACTTGACAAGTATCAAACCTCCAGGGCAGAAAAACTATTTACCTTTTTCCCTAGGATGTCCTTCAGGTAAGGTCCTAAGTGCCTGTTGGTACTTAGCCAAGGAGGTTATATCTTTTATTAGATCTGATTTTTCTTTGTCTAATATGAGATTATTGGTAAGAAAGAGTTGTTCATAAAGCATCTCACAGGGACTGTCTGATTTTCTGAGGAGAGTTTCAAGTCCTTAAGAGTGCTATTGGTAACAGAGAGGGCCACAGGAGGTGGATTTCCTGTGCCAGTTTTTTTTAAGTGTCTCTTAAGAATTTTGTTCATCTTTTCCACCTTTCCTGAGGACTGAGGCCTCCAAGCACAGTGGACATTATATTGTATTCCTAATGCTTTGGAAATTCCTTGGGTCAGTGCAGATCTGAAGGTGGGGCCATTATCACTTTGAAGACAGTGAGGGAATCTGAATCTAGGGATTATTTCATTGATGAGGACTCTTATTACCTCTTGGGCTTTCTCTGTTCTACAGAGGAAAGCCTTGATGCAGTTTGTTTAGGTATCTACACATACTAACATCCCCGAGACTTAGGCACATGGGTAAAGTCCATTTGCCTGTCCTCACCTGGGTGATGACTGGTTTGCTGTTCCCCAGGAGGAACTTCACAATGTGCCAAAGCATTGTTTTTCTGGCATATCTCACATCCTTTGACTATTTATTGGACAACCTCGAAGAGACTTTTTATGTAAATATAGATTTGGCCATTCAATGTGTATTCTCTATATCCATGTGGAAAGTTTGATGCAGAGTTTTAGGTACTTTCCACTGGCTGGCAGCAGGTAGGAGTACTTTTCCTTCCTTAGTAACTAGCAATCCTGAAGGATGATTATGTCCCTGGGAGATTGCCCACTCTACCTCCTCTGATTAGTATTGAGGTTTAGTTCCCTGGAGAGGGTTTTCCCATATTAAAGGTTGTTCTATAAATTCTTGTCTAGCTGCTCGTTTTGCCTCTAGGTCAGCTCAGTGATTACCCCCTGCTGCCTTTTCATTTCCTTTCTGGTGGCCTTGGCAGTGTCAGACTGCTGCCTCTTTGGGTTGTGGGACAGCTTGTAATAACGCTAAAATTTCTTTATGATATTTAATGGGAGTTCCTGCCAAGGTTAGGAACTCTTTTTCCTTCCATGTTGCAGCATGAGCATGGAGAACCAGGTAAGCATATTTGGAATCTGTGAATATGTTTATTCTCTCTCTCTCTTTTTTTTTTTCTGAATTTTAGAGCTCAATTGAGAGCTACTAGTTCTGCCATGTGGGCACTAGTTCCTGGAGGAAGGGCATTACTTTTGAGCACTGTTTGATCACTGACTACTGCATATCCTGCCTTCCAAACTCTATTTTCCATAAATAAACTTCTGTCAGTGTATAGGTTCAAGTTAGGAATGGCTAGAGGAGTTTCTAAGAGATCTTCTCAAGCCACATAGTTTTGGGCTATGATCTGCTGGCTGTCATGTTCTCCATCTGCCCCTTCTCCAGGAAGAAAACTAGCTGGGTTGGGGGCTCCATGTGTGTGCAGGTTAAGTATGGGCTCTTCAAGCATTATGGCCTGATAGTTGAGTAAGTGGTTGTCAGATAGCCATAAGCCTCCCTAGAGGCCAGAATTCCAGCTGCATCATGTGAAGTCCATATGGTTAGATCTTTTCCCTGCACTTTTTTAATGGCTTCTGAGACCAATATAGCCCCTGTGGCTATGACCCACAAGCAGTATCACCAGTCTTTTGCTACTACATCAATTTCCTTACTTAGATATGCCACTGGTTGTGGCATGGTTCCTTGAGTCTGGGTGAAAACCCCCAGTGCCACTCCTGACTTTTCCGTAACATACAGGGAAAAGTCATTCCCTGTAGGAGGGCTTACAGCTGGAGCCTGCGGTAGTGCCTGCTTCAGGGTCTGAAAAGCTGCCTCAGCTACAGGGTCCCATTGTATTAGATGGGTGTTAGCTTTTTGGGTTTCCTTAATCAGAGTGTATAGGGGTTTGGCTCTTTCACCATATCTGGGAATCCACAATCGGCAGAAACTGATTATTCCTAAGAACCCCCACAACTGTTTTAAAATTTTTGGAAGGAGGAAGGCTAGTATGGGTTGGGATGTTCTCCATCAAGGGCCTGAGTGCCTTTGGACAAGACAAGTCCTAGGTATTTTACTTGTTGCCAACAAAGTTGGGCTTTTGATTTGGAAACCTTATATCCACAGGTGACCAGAAAGTTTAGGAGGTCCTGGGTAGCCTACTGACACTGGGTTTCTGAGCTAGCAGTTAAAAGTAAGTCATCCATGTATTAAAGGACCAGGGTACCTGGATGTGAAAAATGACTAAAGTCCTGAGCCAAAGCCTGGCCAAACAGGTGAAGGATATCTCGAAAGGCCTGGGGTAACACTGTCCAGGTGAACTGAGAAGTGTGGTCTAAAGGATCTTCAAAGGTGAACAGAAACTGGGAGCCAGGATGTAATGGAACACAGAAAAGAGCATCCATAAGGTCCAGCACTGTAAACCATTGTGCCTCTCCTGGTATTTGAGAGAGCAAGGTGTATGGGTTGGGGATAACTGGGTATAAAGGGATTATAGCTTCATTGATAAGCCTGAGATCTTGTACTAGCCTCTGTTGTACATTAGGTTTTTGTACTCCTAAAATTGGAGTATTACAAGGGCTGTTATAGGACCTCACTAATCCCCAAACTTTTAAGTTTTTTAGTATCCTGTAGCCCTTTTTTTGTCCTCCAGTGTTAGAGGTTACTGTCTTTGGTAAGAAAAAGAGGTGGGATCCTTTAGCTTTATTTGAATTTGACAGGCTTTCTTTGCCCCTCCCAATTGTTCCTCCATTGCTCAAACCTTGGAATTAATCCCTTCTTCAAATAATGGGCTGCAGAGAGGGATCTCCTCCCTGACATTCATATAGATAATGGTTCCTGCTGTGGCTAACAAATCCTGCCCTAGTAAGGGTGTGGGACTTTTGGGCATGATGAGGAAGACATGGGAGAAAAGCACATCTCCCCAGTTACACCTTAGGAGCTGGGAGAAATATTGGGAGACTGCTTGTCCTATAACCCCTCAGATAGTTACAGACTTGGAGAACAACTGTCCAGGACAGGCGGGCAAAACAGAGGAGGTCATGCCCGTGTCCAGAACTGGGCCACACTTGTGGCCCTCTATGGTTAGCTTTACCCTGGACTTGGTGAGGGTGATGGCTTGTACTGCCACTTGCCCCGGGCACCCTCAGTCCTGCTGTTGGGTCTGGTTAGACAGCTCAGGCCCTGGGAACCTTCATCCACTGGAACAGTGTGCCTTCCAGTGATCCCCTTGGCACAGTGGGCAAGGACAAGGAGGTAGTCTGTTCCTTTTGGGACTGTCTTTCTTAAAGTGTCCCAGTAGGCTACAGTGGTAGCAAGCTCTGCCAGACTGGTGGTTAACCTAAGCCTTTCCCTTTTCTGAGCCTCTTAGGTCCAGCTGCCTGAGCGCCATGACTAGGACTGTGGCTTTTCTCTTGTCCCTCCTGTCCCTTTCAGCCTGTTCCTCCTGATCTCTATTATAAAATACTGAGGTTGCTAATTTAGTAATGATTCTAGACTCTATTCTGGCCCCAGGGCCAGCTTTTGGAGCTTCCTTCTAATGTCCACAGATTTTGCCTTGGGAAGAGTAGTACCCATCTGAAATTGAACACAGGGACACCCACATCCCTGGTTATTTCTTGCAACTGCCAATCCTGGGGCATCCCCCAGTTGTACAGGACTTTATAGTTTTCTCTGCATACTAGATGCATGATCATCTCATGGGGCTTCCCCATTTGCCAGGTTTAATCACACTTGCCAGCATAATAGCCATGTCCTGACTGTCTAGTGTCCTTTTTGGTCACTTTAAAGGACATGGGGACTGCTGGGTTAAGTAGCCCTGTACTGGTGTGTCCTTGAAGAACTAGGCCAGTAAGGCTTGGGCAATGGGTACCATTTATATTCCCTAGCAAGGGTTCAATTAACATAGGCCTGACTATAAAACTGCCCCAGGAGGATAAATTCCTTGAGAAGGGTCTCTAAACATAGCAATCTTAAAGAAGGTAATGGCTGGCTGTAGGGCCAAGGCAGGGACAACACCCTCCGGACCAGAACCTTTTCTCCCCATTTCCCATCATAGGAGTATGCTCTATTGCTATGGGTCCTGTAATTAACTATTTGAGTCCCAGACCAGATCTGACTATGGTGCTCTAGATAGAGAGGTTCTGCCATATGGAGAGCCGATCCTAGGAAGGACAAATTGTACATCATAGGATCCTGGCATCATTTGGTTGGATTGGGAAATTACGGTGACAGAAAATAAAATGTCCTATTGCCTCCAGTACCCACTGATAGATTCTGGCTCTGTTAGGATGTAGGCTAGTACAGTGGACTAAGGGAACCGGTCCTGTGTATTTATACTATAGGAGGTCCTCGTAGGTATAAGCCTGAGGGTACTATGGGCAAGGATCCCTGGACTTCCACCCCAAAAGCCCCAAGGTCCTTGCAAGAAGGGTAATAGCCTCATATGTAGGAGATATCTTAGAGGAAAGAGCCTGGAAGAAGTTTTCCTCATGAATATCTGGACCCAGAAGGTCAGGTCTGAAAGGCTGGGCAGTGTTTGCATAGGTGGCTGTCTCTTTAAGGGTCTAAGCAAGGCCGTAACCTCAACTGGATTGAACTGGGAGTTTGGGAACATTGCTTGATTCCCCTAACCAACCTTTGGCTTGGTCCAGTGAAAAACAGTGAAAAGGGAGGGTTACTGGTTCCAGGCAAACCAATGCTCACAATTCCAAAGATCTGGGGGTTGTTAGAGAGCTCTTTCCCAGAAAGCCAGACACCTGGGTCTTTTAGTCCAGCAGCTGCACTAATTGCTTTTAACTGGCCAACAGGTGCCTGATGATTGACCTCTTTAACAAATTTATTAGAAGAAAAAGGACAGATTAGCAAGTGAAAGGGGTCCTGAGTTACCCATGACTCTGCAATTTCATGATCCTGGCTGGCTTCTCATGGATGTAATTGGACTTGCTGCAGGTTCTTGGCCTCCCAACCCCAAAGGGCTTCAGTGTCGTGGCGAGTGTTACAGTGTTACAGCTCTGATAGAACTCATGGACCCAAAGAGTGTGTGGTAGTGCAGTTTATCAGGCAGAGCAAAAGGACAGCTTCCATGCCGCTCCAGTGGAGAAGGGGGTGCCACTCTAGGCTGAGGTGGCTGGAAATTTTACCCCTGAGTTATTCCCTCCCCATTCTTGTTCTCACCCAATGAGAGGGGTTCTTTCAACCTTCCTCTAGATTAATTGATCTTTGAATCCTTTATCAGATTGGCTACTGTTTTAAAACTCGGAGTCATGGAACCCCCACCTCTAGGGGCCAGAGGCAGGAAAGCTGGAAGCAAATGCCCTTAGCCTGCCAGAGGTGGGCAAGTGGAAACAAAAATCCCTAGCCTGCTAGAGGTAGGAAAGTTCTGCACTCGAAACAAAGCTCCCAGCTGACCCCAGGAAGTCCCTCTAACACAGTCTCTCATTATGCTATATGACAGAAATTTCTATAAAATCAGAAATATCATGAAATAAATGGGATCTCAAGATTTTTGGTTCATTCCTACACTATATATTTGTAAAGTTTTATTTACAGAAAAATACACCTCCAAAGAATGCACCTCTGAAGTAAACCTGGCAAGTAACTATGCAATTTCTACTTGAAACTTTTCAGTTCATAAGTATTTTATAACTGAAAAATTATAAAATCATAATTTAAATTCATTTAGCACAATAACTACCAAATAACGATTATATAGTTGTATCAATTAATTTTTACTATAATTATATTTTGCATTTTAAGTTTGTTTCCCTTATTGTCTTTATGTTCTTAGGTGGAACTTGGAGTTCATACTCTGTATAAACTGTTTCAAAATATGGTTAAATAAATCAAATACTATAGTAAAATGCATATAAAAATGTTTTCTTAGACACAAAATAATGACCTTGTGATTAACTATGTTATTGGTGATTACAAATTTCTCATTGATATTATGTGTTTTCTTGTTTTATTAATATAAATCTAGAAAATAAATTAGTAGATACTGGTGGTATCTACTACAAGATGTAATTCCAAACATGCATATATTTTCTCCCTCTCTTAACATTCCATAAGTAAAGAAATGTAAGAATTGAAGGAATTGGGAGGTACTGATACCAATGGATAGCAAATTTCAAAAAATGTTGATAACTAGTGACTAATGAAGCAGGAAAAGATATAGTTTAAATTATTGATCAGAGGGATTGTAGTAGAAATATAAGCATTTTATCCCTGTAGGATACCACATCAGCTTAGATCTTAGCACACACAAGTATATAGAAGCAGTATGTGAGATAGGAAAGAAGAAATAAACTCACTGACACCTCCCATACATTATTGCATATGTAATGTACTTTGTCAAATCATTTCTCATCCCCAAAAGGATAGCTTGATAAGAGAGGATTAGATTCTTAAAAAAAAAAAAAAAAGACTAGAAAAACTTGAGCAGCTATTATTCTGTAAGAAAGATGATACTTGTACTTATCCATCTAGGGATATCAATGTTTAATTTTTGATTCTCTGACTTTTCTTCCTAAAGGGCAAAACTTCCAGGTTGAAAAATCCTCTCATGTGACTTAGATTTCTAATAAATTTTCCGAAATCCTCATTCCTAAATATAAAGGAATGTGCAATATTTACCATATATTTGAATAACTTCAACAATAATAACATGAAAATCCAGATAAACAAAGAAAAAAATACATAATGTGACCCTAAAGAACACAAATAATGCATGGAACACAGCCATAATGACAATTAACAAGAAAAAGATGCTGCATTTTGGTTATAAGAATTGAAAGCTACATAAATTAAATATTTAAGAAATAGAAATAGGTTTTTGAAAAACATAAAAATTAATAGAATGTTTGAAGGAAAACTAAAAGAAAATATGCCCAAATCAAGGAAATAACATAAAGTGGACACAATATAATATACGAAGTAGAGAGGGCTAACAAATAATAACAAAATACATAGTAAATTATAAAATTATTTACAAAATAAGTATCAAAAATTTTCAAAACTGGATTGAAAGTTTCATTCAGCAAATATATGAAGAAAAAAATCTATATCCAGATACATTATTTTGAAATTAAATAAAGTTTCCTCAAATAGAGAAATAATATATTACGACCTCTGTAATAATAATAAGCACATTATTTCTTTTTTCCAAGAAAGGAATTAATATGAAGCTAACACCGTTTTTGTAGTGAGCTTTGCTATACGCCAGATAACTGACTGGGGGAATATCTTTCTTTTTTTATTTCTCATTATTTTTATTATACTTTAAGTTCTGGGTTACATGTGCAGAATATGCAGGGTTGTCACATAGGTATACACATGCCATGGTGGTCTGCTGCATCCATCACCTTGTCATCTACATTAGGTATTTCTCCCAATGCTATCTCTCCTCTATCTCCCAAACCCCTGCTCTTCCTCCCCAGCCCCCGCCTGCTGACAGGCCCAGGTGTGTGATGTTCCCCTCCCTGTGTCCATCTGTTCTCATTATTTAACACCCACCTATGAGTGAGAACATGTGGTGTTTGGTTTTCTGTTCTTGTGTCAGTTTGCTGAGAATAATGGTTTCCAGCTTTATCCATGTCCCTGCAAAGGATAGGAATGCATCCTTTTTATGCTTGCATAGTATTCCATGGTATATGTGCCACATTTTCTTTATCCAGTCTACCATTGATGGGCATTTGGGTTGGTTCCAAGTCTTTGATTATGTGAACAGTGCCACATAAACATATGTGTGCATGTGTCTTTATAATAGAATGATTTTTAATTATTTGGGTATGTACCCAGTAATGGGATTGCTGGGCCAAATGGAATTTCTCAACATGGCAGAGACACAACTAAAAAAGAAAATTTCAGGCCAATGTCCATGATGAACATTGACGCGATAATCCTCAATAGAATACTGGCAAACTGAATCCAACAACACATCGAAAAGCTTACCCATCACGATCAAGTCAGCTTCATCCCTGGGATGCAAAGCTGGTTCAATATCTGCAAATTTATAAACATAATCCATCACATAAACAGAACCAAAGACAAAAACCACATGATTATATCAGTAGATGCAGAGAAGGCCTTCGACAAAATTCAACAGCCCTTTACGCTGAAAATATTCAATAAAATAGATGTAGATGGAACGTATCTCAAAATAGTAAGAGCTATTTGTAACAAACCCATAGCCAATATCATACTAAATTGGCAAAAACTGGAAGAATTCCCTTTGAAAACTGGCATAAGACAAGGATACCCTCTCTCACTTCTATTCAACATAGTATTGGAAATTCTGGCCAAGGCAATCAGGCAAGGAAAAGAAATAAAGCGCATTCAATTAGGAAAAGAGGAAGTCAAATTATCTCTATTTGCAGTTGACATGACTGTATATTAACAAGACCCCATTGTCTCAGCCCAGAATCTCCTTAAGTTGGTAAGCAACTTCAGGAAAGTCTCAGGATACAAAATCAACGTGCAAGAATCACAAGCATTCCTGTACACCAATAACAGACAGAGAGCCAAATCATAAGTGAACACCCATTCACAATTGCTACAAAGAGAATACAATACCTAGGAATACAACTAACAAGGGATGTGAAGAAACTCTTCAAGTAGAACTACAAACCACTTCTCAATGAAGTAAGAGAGGACACAAACAGATGGAAAAACAATCCATGCTCATGGTTGAGAAGAATCAATATTAAGAAAATGGCCATATTGCCCAAAGTAATTTACAGATTCAATGCTATCCTTATCAAGCTACCATTGACTTCCTTCACAGAATTGGACAAAACCACCTTAAACTTCATATGGAACAAGAAAGAGCCTCATAGCCAAGACAATTCTAAACAAAACAAAACAAAAAAAGCTGGAGGCATCATGCTATCTAACTTCAAACTATACTACAAGGCTACAGTAAAATCAAAATAGCATGGTACTGGTACCAAAACAGAGATATAGGTCAATGGAACTGAACAGAGGCCTTAGAAATAACGCCACACATCTACAACCTCCTGATCTTTGACAAACCTGACTAAAACAAGCAATAGGGGAAAGATTTCTTATTTAATAAATGGTGTTGGTAAAACTGGCTAGCCATATGCAGAATGCTGAATCTGGATACCTTCCTCACACATTATACAAAACTAACTCCAGATGGATTAAAGATTTAAACGTAAGACCTAATACCATAAAAACACTAGAAAAAAACCTAGGCAAAACCATTCAGGACATAGGCACGGGCAAGGAATTCATTACTAAAACACCATAAGCATTGGCAACAAAAGCCAAAATAGACAAATGGGATATCATTAAACTAAAGAGCCTCTACCCAGCAAAAGAAACTATTATTAGAATGAACCAGCAACCAACAAAATGTGAAAAAAATTTTGCAGTCTACCTATCTGACAAAGAGCTAATATTCAGAATCTACAAAGAACTAAAACAAATTTATAAGAAAAAAAAATCAAAAAGTGGGCAAAGGATATGAACAGACACTTCTCAAAAGAAGACATTTATGCAGCCAACAAACATGGAGAAAAGCTCATCATCACTGGTCATTAGAGAAATGAAAATCAAAACCACATTGGTGTACCATCTCACGCCAGTTAGAATGGTGATCATTAAAAAATCAAGAGACAACAGATGGTGGAGAGGATGTGGAGAAATAGGGACACTTTTACACTGTTGGTGGGAGTGTAAATTAGTTCAACCACTGTAGAGGACAGTGTGGTTATTTCTCAAGGATCTAGAAATAGCAGTGCATTTCTTAACAAGTTACTTTGGATGTGTTTTGATAAATAAGAAAATAAGCCTGAAAGACAGAAGACAAACTAGGAAATGTCAATACAACTCAGAGAGTAATGTGAGATTCTGTTACATAGCCCCAAAAAACCACTGATAAGGATGGGAGTAACAGGGTGGAGTTGTTGGCATCCAGACTTTAGAAGACAAAGAACAGTTACAGAGATTTGATTAAGTCATTGGGCAAACTCTGGGGAAAATAGGCAAAAATTGAAATGATTTAACAAAATAAATTAGTCATAGTGCATTAATTGGCATTCAAGTAAAAATTTGTACATGATAGTAAATGGCATCTCTTCATTTTCAACTTTTGGAATCACACAATATATATTCAAGACTACAAACTAGCTGCCTAAGTTGGAGATTCAGTTGAAAGATAAAAGTTTTAGACATTAATGCATTTAATATTTTAATGATTGTGATATTTCATACAAATATTATTTTTTCCAAACTGTCTCCCCAAATCAGAACATATGAAGTCATATCTTATGTCACAAATGGACTAGTGTGAGATAATTTTTGTTTATTTTAGATGAAACTTGCCTTCTTTGGTTTTCCAGTGTTCCCTACACTATAGCAATGAAAAATGTCATTAAGTTTAGTTTTATATTTTCAAGGAAATAGTTTAAAAGTTGATTACTTTCTTAATCATGTATATTTAACTTGCACACAAATTACCCCAAACTTGATGGTTTAAAACAATAAAGATTTATTCTCTTATACTTGTGGAAGGCAGATGTCCAAAATTAAGGTTGTAGTAGTGCTGCACTCCTTTTGATGGCTCTACAGGAGGATTTACCCTTACTCTTCCATTTTCTGGGGGGTCTAGCAATTCCTTGTATTGGAGTTGCATCATTATAATCTCTGCCTTCGTCTTCAGAAGGCTTATTCCCTGACCTTGAGTCTCAAATTTCTCTTTGCCTTTCTCTTCTAAACACATTTGCCATTGGATTTTGGTATCATAGAAAATCTGACATATTTTGCTGAGTGCAGTGGCTCATGCCTGTAATCCTAGCACATTGGAAGGCTGAGGCAGGCAGCTTACCTGAGGTCAGGACTTCCAGAACAGCCTGGGCAACATGGCGAAAACCCATCTCTACTAAAAATACAAAATTAGATGCGCTTGGTGACACATGTCTGTAATCCCAGCTACTCAGTAGGCTGAGGCAGGAGAATTGCTTGAACCCAGGAAGCGGAGGTTGCAGAGAGCCAAGATTGCCACACTGCACTCCAGCCTGGGTGACAGAGGCGAGACTCCCTTGAAGAAGAAGGAGAAGGAAAAGGAAAAGGAGAAGAAAAAGGAGAAGAAAGTCTAGGATATTCTGATTTCAATAACTTTAACTTAAGTAGATCTGCAAAGACTTTTTTTCTTAAGAAAAAGAATCACATTCAAAGGTTCATAGGTGAGGATATGGACATATCTTTTATTAATGTACTTTAAGAAAAATGAGAGATAGAATATTTTGAAGAAAAGAGACAATTTTTTATAATTAATTTTTAAAGCATATATGAGTTGAATGATTATAGCTTGAATCCCCAGGGGAAAAATATAACTCGTGTAAAGAAATAGAAACAAAATGCAAAATTTAAAGCCTTGACAGAGAGCAATTTCAACAATAAAAAAAATTGAGCTGCTGACTGTAAAAAAGTATTTATTGAGTATAGCAAATATTGGTTGTCCTAAATAGAAACATACTTTTGTTAATTAAAATTCAATTACAAATTTTCTCTTCCGTTTTATGTTTGGTTTTGTTTTTTAGATGGGGCCTTACTCTGTTGCCCAGGCTGGAGTGCAGTGACACAATCACGACTCACTGCAGCCTCAATGTCCCCTGGCTCAGATAATCCATTCCACCTCAGCCTCCTCAGTAGCTGGGACTACAGAAAGGAATTACCACAGTTAGCTAATTTGTAGAAATGGGGATTTTGCCGTGTTGCTCAGGCTTATCTCAAACTCCTGGACTCATTAGATCCACCTGCCTTAGCTGCCCAAAGTGCTAGGATTACAGGCGTAAGCTACTGCACCTGGCCTTCAACTACAAATTTTCTAAACTTTGTTTTTTGACAGTATGAATACAAACTTTCACCTGAAATTTTCTGAAGTAGATTCTTAAAATGAAGCATTTTCTATGCAATTGATGACTACATAGATATAGAAAAGCTACATGGCTATAATATTTAACTGTTAACAATAGCTATGTGGTCAAAAATACAGTGGACATAATGCCAAAAACACTTAATATTCTGATGTTACCTATCGTATATATTTGGAAAAGTGTTTAAATCTTCATGTACATTAATCAAAATAGCTGCTACTGCAAGTCAAGGTTAAAAAAATAGCTTACAGGCCAAATCTGGCATGCTACCTACTTTTGTATATAGAGTTTTATTTACACAGTCACACATCTTTATTTATGTATTGTCTATGGCTGTTTTCCCACTACAACAGCAGAGCTGAGTAACTTACAGGGAATACACCACTCACAAAGTCTAAAATATTTAGCATCTTACACTTTACAGACAACTTCTTTCACCCCTTGTTATGACTCAGCACTTTACAATGCTACTTTCTCAGTTAATGGAAATGCGGTATACGTGTGCTCTACAAGATGATTTCTACTAAACACGTGGCCATTGAGGATTTCAAATATGGCTAATATGACCTAGGAACAGAATTTTTATTTAACTTAATCTCAGTTTTAATAACCACATGTAGCTAGTGGCTATCCTGTCAGACAGTGCAGCTATATATAGATAGTATTCCAGCTGTGATAACTGGTGTATAATCTTAGTTAAGGAATTGGAATACAGTGTGGCAGCATGTTTTCAAGAATGCAGGCCATAAATATATTATTGCACCATTAACAATCATTGCTCTATTCCAGAAAGTTAAAAAGTGAATGGAAAGTACTTCAATGCAATAATTAACACAATATTACAGACTTTTAAGGTGTCACAGAAACAATGTTTTTCTAGGTATGTTGTATGCACTACATGGTGGATTGTTCTATTACAAAGAGAATTTAGTATGATAATCTTAAAGGCAATGTTTGAACTGTTAAGAGAAATGAAGTGTCCCTCTCAACTCAGTGAAAATGCATGTTTTAGGTTTCTGAAAACAGTAGAATTAAAATTTAGTGATTTTTTTTTTACATAAACGCTATGTAAATCATGAATATTTCTTAGTAATTGCCTCCTGGTGCATACAAAAAAGTGTATGATTTAATTTGCTCATGCTTACCGAAAAAATTTCTTTGGGAAACTCATTTGGCAAGGAGTAATATGACCCAGTTTTCTACACAGATATAAGTTTTCAGAAATGAAAGTAATATTCTGAACTACAGTTCTATAAATTGTGAAACTAAAACTAAATTTTAGAAAATGTTCTCTGATTTCCTGTTTCATGAAAATGAATTAACTTTGTTGAGTTCACCTCTAAATGAATATTGATGGTGTTAATGAAGAGCTTCAAGTGGATGTTTCAGAACTACAATAAAGTATAATACTAAAAATTAAATATGATAATGCTGTTATATTAGGATTCTACAAATACTTGGGGACATGTTACCATAAATATAAAAACCATTGTGAAAAAATTATATCTATCTTTAGAAACACTTACAATGGTGAACAGCTGTATTCTACTATAAAATTGAACATAATTAAATATTTTTCCATGTTAAATGATTCAAAGCTGACTTACTGCATGCTGCAAAACCCAAAGCGTAAAAATAACATTGATGTTTCCTAGTAAAGAACAAAAGGAGTTGAATATCTAAAATTAAATAAAAGGAAGAATGGAGTTGAAAATACAACATATATTATCTTTAATATATTTTATTATCAATTTAAAATGTAAAATGCAACACTTAATACCATGTATATTATACTTTTATTCTTTGTGTATATAGCAGAAAAACCACTATATATTTTACAAGGATATATTTTTTATGCTACATGTATATCAAATAATAATATTTAACCAAATCATTTAATTTTACTTCTGGTAGTTAATTTTTCCTATTTATTTATTTAAGATGGAGTCTTGCTCTTTCCCCCAGGGTGGAGTGCAGTGACATGATCATGGTTCATTGCAGCCTTGACCTCCCAGGTTCAAGCAATCCTCCCACCTTGATATGGTTTGGCTGTGTCCCCACCCGAATCTCATCTTGAATTCCCACATGTTGTGGGAGATACCTTGTGGGAGGTAATCAAATCGTGGAGGCAGGTCTTTCCCCTGCTGTTCTCATGATAGTGAATGAGTCTTATTAGATACGATGGTTTCAAAAAGGGGAGTTTCCCTGTACAAGCTTGTTTTGTTGGGGTTCAGGGATTCAGGGTGCCTTCAGCTCCCGAGAGGATGTTTCTCCAGGTTCTTGGTCTCCTGCAATCTCAAGAATGAGAGCGGGGAACATGGAGCAGTGCACAGTAAATGCCGGACACAAAAGTGTTTGTAGGAAGCGATTTACTTAAAAAGAGAGAAAGAAACAGGAGAAGGAGAGAGAAAGAAACAGCTAACTCTCACACTGAGTGACAGAATCCAGAAAGATGGAATCTAGGAGAAGAAAGCAGCTTCCACACTGAGTGGAAGGGAATAGAGAGAGACGGAGTTTAGGAGGGGAAGACAGGCTTTCACAAGATAGTGTGGAAGGGGACTCCAGAGGGGAAATCCAGGAGACAGAAAGATGGCTTCCATGAAGGGAGTGTTCATGGAAGGGGACCCAAACATGGAGTCCAAAGGGGTGTGGAAGAAGGGGACTTTTAACTTGGGAGGAACCCCCACCTTCTCTAAGACCCCGGGCCAATGAAAGGAGTTCCTTAGAACTTCCACTGGAGTGACTGCCTTTGACCCTTTCTCGCGCCCATGAAAATTAAAACAGAGACCATTAAATCTCTGGGTGGAGAGAGTTGGGAGGGAGGCATGGTTCTGGGATGTTCTTGCCCTTAAAACTACACCCTCTGTGGACCCGGAAAGAGAATACATTCCCTCAAGCTCTCTTCTCTTGTCTGCCGCCAGGTGAGATGTGCCTTTCATCTTGTGCCATGATTGTGAGGCTTCCCCAGCCACATGGAGTTGTAAGTCCATTAAACCTCTTTCTTTTGTAAATTGCCCAGTCTCGGGTATGTCTTTATCATCAGTGAAAATGAACTAACACATACCTCAGTCTGACAAGTACCTGGAATGAAAGATGTATACTACCATGCCTAACTAGCTTTTAAACATTTTTTTGAAGAGACAGGGTCTCACTATGTTGCCTAGGCTGATCTCAAACTCTTGGACCTAAGTGGCCCTTCCACTTCAGCCTCTCAAAGTGCTGGGATTACAGTTATGAGCCACTCCACTAAGCAATTTTTCTTATTTCTATAATCATCCACTTATTTGTGTTTACTACATTGCTTTTTTAGGCATTTGAGTTTTTGATTCCCACAATAGACAAAGCAAAGATGACTTCATTATATTTAGAGAACAAATGTCAATGTTCATACATAAATATATAGATGGGAGATTTAAAGGATATTGAGAAATGTAGGAATGCAAATATCCTCATCTTACAATCATGGGCAGGAGGTAATAGCTAGGATTGCCAGAATTATAAATACTGGTGCCATAATATTGACATTTATAATGGTAATTGATAGAGAAACTCAAAAGAGAATTATCATTAAATTAGAAGGGATGTACCTGTGGGATGTTAAATATGATAAACCCTTATTAGTCAAAACAGAATGTAAATTGATTGATTGAAAAAAATAGGATAAATATATTATTTAGAAACGTGGTGAAAAGCTAATTTGGAAACATTTTTTTAGAAGTTAAATCCTTTCCCCCTGGGAGATTGACTTGGGCTTCTGAGGAGCAGGTCAGGAATTATTGCTATTCATTATAGTCTTTTTTAGCACAATTTGATTATTTAATAAAGTACAGCATGGCTTTTATAACAGCTATTTTGGTATATATTTAAAACTTCGAATAATAAACACACCAAAATAACAAAAGACTTATCTTGGAATCTCATAAATTTGCTAATACCTCCCCTTCCTGAGAAGAATCAAGAATGAGGGATGAAAACATGGATGTGGGAAGGAGGCGCAGCAAGATGGTGGAATAGAAGTCTCCAGCGATCATCCCTCCTGAAAAGACACCAATTTAACAACTGTCTACATAGGAAAAACACCTTCATAAGAACCAAAAATCAGGTGAGCCTGTATAGTACCTGGTTTTACTCCATAAAGCTAAAAGACTCACTGAGAATATAGAAAAAAAAATCTAAAATCTCCAATGCCATACCTTCCCCACCCCTGGAAGAAATGACATGGTGTGGAGAGCAGAGTGTCTGGGTGCGGGGGAAGAAAGAACTTAGTGATTGTGAACCAATGAACTCAGTGCTATTCTGTTATAGCAGAAAGAAGCCAGATGTAGTGGCTCAGGCCTGTAATCTCAGCACTTTGAAAGTTCTTGGCAGGAGGTTATAGCAGAGAGGAAAGATCAGCTGACACCTGCCCATGGAAGGAATATTTAAGCCAGGTTTAGCCAGGGGCAATCGCCAATCTCAGTGGCCACAGACTTCTCCACTGTAGGTTAAAGTGCTCTTTGCTTCTAAATCAACTTGAAATGCAGTTTAGGCCATAGCAACTACAATTCATAGGCAAGTCCTAGGGCTGAACTCAGCCGAGATACAGCAGACTGGAGGGACACATGACCTACTCAGACATCACCTGGCATGGCTAAGGGAGTGCTGGTATTACTCCTCTCCTGACCTCAAGGTACACAGCTTGTGGCTCCAGAAGAGAAACCCCCTTCTGCTTGAGAAGAGGAGAGGGAAGAGTGGAGAGAACTTTGTCTTGCATCTTGGACACCAGCTCAGCCACAGTAGGACAGAGTACCAGTCAGAGTTATGAGGCCCCTGAATGGCCCTATCTTCAAGATAACATTTTTAGACATGCTCTGGACCACAAGGGAACCTGCTACCTTGAAGGAAAGGACCCAATCCTGGCAGCATTTATCACCTGCTAACTATAGAGCCCTTGGGCCATAAATATCTAGCATTGATACCCAGGTAACTATATCAAGGGCCTTGGGTAAGTCTTTGAGAATTGCTGGCTTCAGGTGAGACTCAGCATATTACCCGCTATGGTGGCTATGGGGCAAAACTCTTTCTATTTGAGAAAAGCAGAGGGAAAACTAAAGGGGTCTTTGTCTTCCATCTTAGGTACCAGCATTAACACAGGGGCATAGAGCACCAAGCAGGTTTTGGATTTTGTAATTCCAGAACTTGACTCTTAGATAGCATCTCTGGACCTGCTCTGGGGAAGAAGAGAGCCCACTACTCTAAAGTGTGAGTCCTAGTCCAGGCAGCATTCACCATAAGCTGACTTAACAGCCCTTGACCCTTAAGGGAACATCAGTGGTAGTCTGGCAATACTTTTCATGGCCTGTGGTAGTGGTAGCTACAGGGGGAGTCTCTTCTGCTTTAGGAAATAGGAGGGAAAAGTAAGAAGGACTGTGTCTTGTGGTTTGAAGATCAACTCTGCTGCAGTACAATAGAACATCAAGTAGACTTCTAACATTTTTGTCCCTAGTCCCTGAATCCCAGGCAGCACTTCTGGAACCACCCAGAGCCTGGGGGATCTCACTATCATGAAGGGAAGGACACAGGCCTGGCTGATTTTTCCATTTGCTAATTGTAGAATGCCAGAGCCTTGAGTGTACATAGTCAGTAGCCAGGGAGTGGTTACAGCAGGCCTGTGGTAAGACCCAGTGCTATGCCAGCTTCAGGTTTGATCCAGCAGAGTCATAGTGGTGGTGGCCACAAAGGTGATTGTGTCACTCCAACCCCCAGGGTTAGGTGGCTTAGAACAGAGACAGACTTCATTTGTTTGGGAAAAAAGTAAGGGAAGAGAACAAGAGAATCTTCCTGGCAATCTAGAGAATTCTCCTAGAATTTATCCAAGACCATCAAAGTGGTACCTCTAGGAATTTGCAAGAACCACAGCATTACTGGATGTAGGGTGGCCCCTAAAGAAGATAAAGCTTAGGTCACAACCCCCAAGCAAGTTCAAATATCTAGAAACCTTCCAAAGAAGGACACATACAAGTAAGCATAGACAATGAACACTACAATAAATATTTAACTCTTCAATGCCTATACATCAAAGAACATCTTCTATCATCAATAGCATCCATGAAAGCACAACCTCACTAAATGAACTAAATAAGCAATTAGGTTCTAAGCATAGAGAAACAGAGATATGTAACCTTTCAGACAAAGAATTAAAAATATCCCTATTGTGGAAAGTCAAAGAAATTCAAAATAACATGGAGAAGGAATTCAGAATTCCATCAGTTAAATTTATGAAATAGATTGAATAATTAAAAAGAATCCAATTTGTATGCAATTGGCATACAAATAATGCATCAGAGTCTTTTAATAGCAGAATTGATCAAGTGAAAAACCAGTGAGCTTGAAGATAGGCTATTTGAAAATACACAGAGGAGAGAAAAAGGAAAAAGAAACAATAAAGCACAGCTACAGAATCTAGAAAATATCTTCAAAAGGTAAAAATCTAGGAGTTATTAGCCCTAAAGAGGAGGTAGAGAAAGAGATAGGGGTAGAAAATTTATTTGGTGGGATGATAACAGAGAACTGCCATCACGTAGAGAAAGATTGATATCCAAGTACAGGGAAGTTACAGAACACCACACATATTTAACCCAAAGAATACTACTTTAAGGCATTTGATAATCAAACTCCCAAAGATCAAAGATAAAGAAAGGGTCCTAAAAGCAGGAGAAAAGAAACAAACAACATATAATAGAGCTCCAATATGTCTGGCAGCAGACTTTACAGTGGAAATCTTACAGGACAGCAAAGAATGCATGATACATTTAAAGTGCTAAACAGATAAAAACAACAAACAAAAAAATGTTTATGCTAGAATAGTATAAAATGGCAAAAAAGAAAAAAGAAAAAGTCTTTTACTCTAGAATTTGCTTACATCACACTGCATGCTTGAATCAAAATGTCTCATATACCCAATAAATACATACATATACTATAAACCCACAAAAATTAATTCCTTTAAAAAAACTGAATTCTGACTTATTTTGCCTTCCTTATTTCTAATAATTGTGCATGTATTTTGAAACAATATAATGAAACACCCACTGAAATATTGCTTATTTATCATTCATTACTCTGATCTCATGAAACATTTTAATTGAGTACATAATTGAAAATTAATGACATTAGTGTGATAAGAATTTTAGGTGAAATACAGCATATTCTGAATTTGCAATAATGATTCACCCAACCAAAGCCAGATCAGGGAATATTTACTTGAAAAAGTCATATTTCATACTGGGTCTTAGAATTCTTGAACAAGGAGTCATGTCTATGACAAGATGCTACATTTGGAAGGTCTTGGGTAATTCTAGATACATTTTCATGTAATCAATCCTCCGGAAAGGTATTTAGTAACCAAAATAGAATTCATCTGCTTCTCAGTGGCCTTTAAATTTTATCATTTATACATCTGTGGGATCATGGTTAGTAAGAGTTTCTATTCTGGTAATTTTCAGAAAATGAAACAAAATTTGTACTCATTGCAAATCTATTTTTTAACGCAAAATTACAGATTAGTTAGAAAAAGTACAAAGAATGTTTTTTATTGAACACTTTGACAGTAAGGTGCAGACTTGATATTGTATCAACCCTTAGTTAAATATATGTTTACTACAAACAAAAATATTCTTGTATGAAATCACAATATAACTGTCAAGATCAGAAAGTTAGTGTTAACGCATTGCTGCCATCTAATCCTCAGATTGCACTGAAGTTTTGCAGATTTTAACATTCATGCTTTTTGTAGGAAAATAATCTTGTTCAGAATTACACGTAGTAATTAGCTTTCCTGTCTGTATAATCTTCCTCAGACTGGAGCAGTTTTCATACTACATACATATTTCATTCCTTATTATACTTTCAATTTACTTATTCATTTACTGATATGTTTATGGAACCCATGATTTTCTATTGTATTCAATACATTAGGATCTGCTAATATCATTATTTATTATGATATTCAAATTATTTCTGACTTATCAGTGAGAGCTCTTTCAAGTTGACTTCGGTGTTCTACTGACATACTCCCATAATTCTTTGACCATATTACTTTTTTTTTATTTTTTGGGACAGCATCTCTTGCTCTATCACCCAGGCTGAATGTGGTGCAATCTTGGCTCACCACAATCTCCACCTGCTGGATTCAAGCAATTCTCTTGCCTCAGCCTCCCTAGTAGCCTGGATTACAAGTGTGCACCACCTGTATTTTTTATGGTAGAGATGGGGTTTTGCTATGTTGGCCAGGCTGGTCTTAAACTCAGGTGATCCACCTGCCTTAGCCTCCCAAAGTGCTGGGATGACAGATGTGAGCCACTGTGCCCAACCTGACCACTTCACTTTTAATGGGCTTTATTTCTGTGAGCTAACACTGGAATCAACCATTTTCACAAGAAGCTTTGGTTTCTTATAGCAGAAAATTATAGTCAAAAATCAAGAACTGCATTCTACTTAAACTCATAATGAGTAAAATGTCACAATAACAGGCCCTCTCAATAAATATACCTAAGAAATGTACATAAAAATACAAACATACACAAACGTTTAAGCCTATGTGTCTGTCACTTGTTTATCTATTTTACTACATTTTGAAAAATCGTGTCTTTATTCTGATGTATTAAGTTCAATACTAGAGAATCCATCCTAGTTTTCTTTCAAAGCTATCTGATTTTCTATTTCAGTTAACATTAACATGCATAGGAAAATTTTGTTGAATGAATATCATGCATGATTAATGTATTATAGAAATCACTGTTCATGTGTCACACTGTAGTGACATTATTTTAGTATTATATTTCTTATAGTAGGCAAATTCTACAAGAAATTGTCATGCCAAACTAGTCTTTTCCCATTGAAAAGAGTGCTGAGACATTGTATTGTAATATCCTGAACATACTTACATAAGTATTTTGAAAGGTAGCATTTAATCAGAGCACATATATTTTTTAAGTATTATTATGTATAGTTTAGGCAAACCAGAGAGGCTTCAATTGTCCTCATGTATATGTAAAAATATATGATACTTTTAATGTTCATGTGTATGTGTATCTGTGTGTGTACAATTAAAATTAGAGTAGGTAAGAGTATTACCAAGATTCCCATTTTTGGAAGAAAAAGTTTTTGTGAGACTATAAGAGCTTGTAGAAGTTCATTGATCAGAAAATGAGCATAGCATGTTGGGTAAAAGCATAGATTTTTGACCAAGGTATCCTGATTAAAAATTATAGTTCTCCTTCTACAATTTATATGCTTTAGGAAGAATTACTACAGTAATTTGTGTTTCAATTTACTCTTTATAAAATGATAATTAAAAAGTATCTACTTCACTAGGTTATGATGATGATTCAATGTGTTTACTGTGTATAAAAGAGCCTGGCGTATAGCATGCATTGTGTATTAGCTATAATTATTGCAAAATAAAAATATTATTTCTTATAGATATTAATGTGTGTTCTCAGAGAACCTAAAATATAGTACCTTATTAAATTTTCACCTTTCACTAGAAATCTTTGTTTATGCCCAATAATATTTGGAAATCAAATTGGTCATTCTCAGTTTATTTACCTATATTTGCTAGGACATGTGAATGTTATCTAATTTTATTTTTCTGCTTTATGCTACCTTTACTCTTTTTAATGAGTCTCCCTGCAGCCAATTTTAATAAGGAAATTGTTAAGTGGCAAACATTTTAGTGAGTTTAGTAAAAGAGACACATAACTTTAGATATCTAGGTAGAACAGCTTGTATTTGCCAGTGAACTAGCCAGAAGGCACATTTAACAATTTTTTCAATCCTTTTGCATTTGACAAGTAAAGAATACCCACTCTTTCATGTTTTTCCAAAATCAATGTTGTCCACTTTTATTCACCCCTTCGCATAACTCTCTAAACACCTGAGAAATAACTATTTTCTCCTTTTCCTTCCCTGCTTGATCTACCCATCAATACCCGTTTTTTGCTCTGTCCTGTTTTGGAAGACAAATGTCCTTAATGTGAATAGACCAGAGCTGATTCCTGGCATCAAAGGCTATTCCACCATCTATCACCTTCAAAGAAAATTCAAAGTAACCTTTCATCCCTTTTCCTTGTGGACCATCATTACACAAACTTGCATTTTTAATCCTATGGCCCTGCTGACCACGACATCTGAAACCACAAGAATGGCAGTGTATGCAAAACTATCCTACTGTGCTTTTTGCCCACTACCTTGAGAAACTGAAATCTAATGCAGAAAGCCCAAAGAGTTTTGATACTTCATGTTGAATGAAAGCTTTGTAGTTTTGGCACCAGAAAAGAAAAGCCTAGGGAGAATTGTTAGTTTACAAAGTTGAATAATTCTAAAATGGTTTTAAAAAGAGTAAAAAATAACATGTTGTGTAAATGCTATAAGTCAGTAATCATGGAGTTACTCCTAGATGTGAGTAGGTAGTAAAATCTTTGATGTATTATATCTGATTAATCTCAGAAATATGAATGTGTTGGGCTCAACCTATGTTATTCAGGTTTTTATTTATGTCATGATTTTACTAATCAGTTAATTGATAGTGGTACATTTTAAGAATCAATGCAAAGACTTATCCTGAAGAAATCCTTATCAGAATTAAAGTCACATACCCTCTTTTAAAGATCTCTTAATAAACCCTGACAAAAAAGATTGAATGTCATAAATAAATAGGTGTAAACTAATTATACAACCAACAAATAGGAACTCATTTATTTAACTTATGTTCTGAAAATTTAAAAACTAATTTTGGAAATTGGCTGACTTTTCAGAATTAGATACTTAATAATGAAGTTAGAGAATAGTATACAACGCCACCTTAAAAATGTATAATGAATGCTTTCCTATGACAGAGGAAGATAGAATCATTTAAAGGATAGATAAAAATGACATAATTTTCTGCATATGGGAAACTTTTCAAGCCATACTAGTCCTTAAAATAACCATTTCAAAGAACACAGCAAATACGTAGGTTAAGATGGACTTTAATGGTAATGAGAAGGAGTATAAGCAAAACAAAAGGAAAACTAAACAATAAAACACAGCTGAGTATGAATAGTGCTTTTTTATGGTCAATCAATAAATTTCATTGTGAATTTATTATGTTTAGACACTGTGGTAGGCATTATGGTACAACAGTTAATTAAAAAAAAAATCCCCTGCATCTAAAGAAAGTACACTACAGTATGACATTGGGCAAAAGATATGAATTTTGAAAGTCAGCCTTCTAGTATATGAAATAGAAATAATAAAAGTATCCTAACTCTTGTCTTAAAATAATATTTTTTACCCATAATCAATGATCAATAAATGTTACCTATCATTATCATTATGTTAATGTTACCCATACTTATCATTATCATTGTGATAATCATCTTCATGACCACCACTGCCACTACCATTGTCCTCCTCAGAGGAATCCTATCTCAAAAAGGAAGTAGGATACATTTGGTGTTGTTCCAGTTACTTAACAGCTTTATGAATAACCCTCATCTGTAATCTGGAACAATATTTACTTGGCACAGTGGTATAGAAGTTCAATTAGATGACATTTGCAAAATAGCCTAGAATCATATATAATACAATATAATTTATCAAAAAATGATGTATATAAGTATTATATTTACCGTCTATTATAGACAATACAAATTACAATAATTATAATTTGGACAAAATGATCAAAGGGATTCACATCTTTTTAGAAAATGATTCTAAAGGAGAAATGTTATTATTATTATTATTTTTTTACCACAGTGCATGTTAAATCATTTCCAAAATGTTTTCTGGATGACTAATTTAAGACCTACACCAAATATATGTGTTAAGGTTATCATATGGCAGACAATGCCAATGCAATTATTTAAAAAGATAATATGTAAAGGACTTTTGAGATCACAATTTTAGGTCTAACATTTGATGATACAGTCTGTTCTTTCTTCTTCTTCTTCTTCTTCTTCTTCTTCCTCTTCTTCCTCTTCTTCCTTCTTCTTCTCCTTCTTCTTCTTCTTTCTTTTTCTTCTTCTTCTTCCTTCTTCTCCTTCTCCCTCTTCCTCTTCTTCTTCTTCTTCTTTCTTCTTCCTCTTCTTCTTCTTTCTTTCTTTTTTTGAGATAGGGTCTCACTCCATTGCCCAGTGCAGTAGCACCATAACAGCTCATTGCAGCCTTCAGATTATGGGTTTAGATTATCCATCACCTCAGCCTCCTGAGTAGTAAGTAGCTAGGACTGCAGACACATGCCACCATGTACAATCATTTTTGTATTTCTTGTAGCAATGGTGTTTCACCATGCTTCCCAGGCTGGTCTCAAACTTCAGGGATCAAGCAATCCACTTGCTTCCGCCACCCAAAGAGCTGGGATTATAAGCATAAGCCACCATGGCTGGCTTGTCCTTCAAAAAATAATTGTGTACTTTTAAAATTGAAATCCATCTGTCCAAGTGTCTGTCAGTGCACTCATTCAAGACATTTGGATTCTATATGCCCTACACTAGTCTAGTACTAGAAATCGAAGGTAATTATAATAAAACATACTCTCCCCCTAAATATAGAAATAACACAATGAGGAAGCAGGTATTTGCAAATAGTCATATTGCTTCAATAATGGAGTGATAGTCTTATTATTTTAAAATTGTACGTTCTGCCACCATCTCTATATTTCCTTTTGCACAATGTCCATTGCAAGAACCAGGTAAGTCACTCAAGAAAGCTGCCTGCATTTCTGGTCTAGATTGAGGCCTGTTTACTCTGTATCTGCTTTCAATAATTTTAGAATGCCTTTCTTTTTCAATGCCTTTAGTCTCATATAACTTAATATCTTATTTTCTTCTCTTTGCTTAATGTAATTCATTTATTATTTATTTATTCATTCATTTCTGAGGTGGAGTCTTGCTCTGTCATTCAGGCTGGAGTGCAGTGGCACGATTTCAGCTCACTGCAACCTCCACCTTCTGGGTTCAAGTGATTCTCCTGCCTCAGCCTCCCAAGTAACTGGGATTACAGGCACGCACCACCACATCTGGCTAATTTTGTATTTTTAGTAGAGATGGGGTTTTTGCCCCATTATTCACACTGGTTTCAAACTCCTGACCTCAAGTAATCCAGCTGCCTCAGCCTACCATAGTGCTGGGATTACAGGCATGAGCCACTGTGTCCAGTCTTATTTTGGATTCCATTACCTGGGTATATTTTCACACATTTTTATGTCACTGTATGAGTAACTTGCCTTTTATCATGTCCTAAGCCTGCATCTTTAGGTACATTGCACCATATATTCCAAGTATGTCAGGAAAAAGGGAACAAAAAAGAAAAATATGTGAATATGAATAGAATTACAAGGGACAGTTGATTTATATCTTATGTGGAGTTAGGTTTGAAAGATAGCACATAAAGCAAGAGTTGTGCTTAAGTAGAAGCCAAATTGGAGGTAGACATACCAGTATATCTGAATGAGTCCAGTGTAGCTGATGCTTTTCCCAGCATGGGGTCAGATTTAAAAACATATGAAAGAATTGGCTATTGGTAATATTAATAATGATAAATGTACTACCAGTATTTCTGTGCCAAACATTATCTTAAATACTGTACATATATTAATCCATATACTTTTCCATATCCTTGAGATATTTCTTTCTAATTCCCATTTTAAAATTGAGGAAAGTTAGGCAAGAGTGGTTCCATGGAAGATTGATGGTGTGTACTGCAACCTATTAACCAGATGTGTAGAGGCTTGAATAAAAAGGAAAGAAGCTGCTGCTTAAAAAAATTTAGTAAAATGTGGTCATATACATCTAAGTCTCCCATAACTGAGAGACAGTTAACTCAAGTAAATGTAGTAGTTAAGTGCAAGTTGTCTGTATTAAGCCTTCCTGATTACCAATTCTAATTCTGTCATATGCTCTGTGGGATGTTGAACAAATATTTTAACCTCACTTATGTGTGTTTTTCTCTTCTGAAAGTGTTGTTTTGAGAACTAATTAAATCTATTCACACAGGCAGTTAAAATCATGGTTAGTAGTTAACCATTCAATAAATGAGATCCACTGTAAATTAATATTTACTACTATATACTGTATCTTTCTATAAGTACTACAGGGAAAGTTTTTCATCTCAATCTACTATGGAAAATTTCTTAGTTCAGAATGATGTTGTGTTAAACCACTGGGATTTTATAAATTATTAAGTTTTTGTGTTTTAAGAAAAAAAAAAGATTTTGCCAAATATGAAGACATTGTAATGTAGCTTAATTGTAGGTAATATTATTTGTGAAATATGGCTGATATTAACTTTCCAAACTCTGCGGAGAGACGATATTTAACTTCTTCCTTTTTATACTGGAGATGGATGATCCAATGTTGAAATATATATATATATGTGTGTGTGTGTGTGTGTGTGTGTGTGTATAATAAAATACAATTCAAAATGAGACATAACATCCTCTTAAGGAGAAGTAAGCCTATCACACCCCACCTCTATTATTACTTCTTTAAAAATTATTCACAATTGCTACAAAGAGAATAAAATACCTAGGAATACAACTAACAAAGGATGTAAAGGACCTCTTTAAGGAGAAGTACAAACCACTACTCAAGGAAATAAGAGAAGACAAAAACAGATGGAAAAGCATTCCATGCTCATGGTTAGGAAGAATCAATATCATGAAAATGGCCATACTGCCCAAAGTAATTTATAGATCCAATGCTATCCCCATCAAGCTACCAATGACCTTCTTCACAGAGCTCCAAAAACACCTTAAACTTCATATGGAACCAAAAGAGAGCCCACATAGCCATGACAATCCTAAGCAAAAAGTACAAAGCTGGAGGCATCACACTACCTGACATCAAAACTATACTACAAGGCTACAGTAATCAAAAGAGCATGCAACTGATACCAAAACAAAGATATGGACAAATGAAACAGAACAGAGGCCTCAGAGGCAATGCCACACATCTACAACCACCTCATCTTTGACAAACGCTACAAAACAAGCAATGGGGAAAGGATTCCCTGCTTAATAAATGGTGTTGGGAAAACTGGCTAGCCGTGTGCAGAAAGCAGAAACTGGACCCCTTCCTGACACCTTACACTAAAATTAACTCCAGATGGATTAAAGACTTAAACATAAGACCTAACACCATGAAAACCTTAGAAGAAAACCTAGGCAAAAGCATTCAGGACATAGGCATAGGCAAGGACTTCATGACTAAAACACCAAAAGCATTGGCAACAAAAGCCAAAATAGACAAATGGGATCTAATTAAACTCCACAGCTTCTGCACAGCAAAAGAAACAATCAGAGTGAACAGGCCACCAACAGAATGGGAAAACATTTTTGCACTCTACCAATCTGACAAAGGACTTATATCCAACATCTACAAAGAACTAAAACAAATTTACAAGAAAAAAACAAACAAACCCATTCAAAAGTGGGCAAAGGATATGAACAGAAACTTTTCAAAAGAAGACATCTATGAGGCCAACAAACAAATGAAAAAATTCTCATCATCACTGGTCATTAGAGAAATGCAAATCAAAACCACATTGAGATACCATCTCACACCAGTTAGAATGGCGATCATTAAAAAAATCTGGAGACAACAGATGCTGGAGAGGATGTGGAGAAATAGGAACGCTTTTGCACTGTTGGTGGGAGTGTAAATTAGTTCAACCATTGTGGAAGACAGTGTGGCGATTCCTCAAGGATCTAGAAATAGAAATTCCATTTGACCCAGCAATCCCATTACTGGGTATATATTCAAAGGATTATAAATCATTCTATTATAAGGACACATGCACACGAATGTTCATTGCAGCACTGTTTACAACAGCAAAGACTTGGAACCAACCCAAATGCCCATTGATGATAGACTGGACAGGGAAAATGTGGCACATATACACTATGGAATACTATGCAGTCAAAAAATGAAGAGTTCGTGTCCTTTGTAGGGACATGGATGAACATAGAAACCATCATTCTCAGCAAACTGACACAAGAACAGAAAATCAAACACTGCATGTTCTCACTCATAAGTGGGCATTGAACAATGAGAACACGTGGACACAGGGAGGGGAGCATCACACACTGGGGTCTGTCGGGGGGGACTAGGGGAGGGACAGTGAGGGGTAGGGGGTTGGGGAGGGATAACATGGGAAGAAATGCCAGATATTGGTGATAGGGATGGAAGCAGCAAACCACATTGCCATGTATGTACCTATGCAACAATCCTGCATGTTCTTTACACGTACCCCAGAACCTAAAATGCAATAATACATATATAAACAGTTCTTAATGATATTAATGAAGCATAAAATGTAACTTGTATGCTGAATTCAGGTATTATTCAATTATATTTTAAATGGTATTATCATTTTGACAATATACATCTCAGGTCATTAAATTATATGTTTTTTGAAATAAACTAAAAACTCTACACAACTTTTCTTAAATTCAAGAAAGATAGTAGGTATTATTATTATTTGAGACAGCTTGCTCTGTTGCCTAGGCTGGAATGCAGTGGCACAATCAGCTCACCTCAACCTCTGCCTCCCTGGTTCAAGTAAATTCTTCTGTCTCAGCCTCCCAAGTAGCTAGGCCTACAGGTGCCAGCCATCACACCCAGCTAATTTTTATATTTTTAGTAGAGACAGGGTTTCACCATATTGGTCAGGCTGGACCTAAACTCCTGACCTCAGGTGATCTGCCCACCTGAGCCTCTAAAAGTGCTGGGATTACATATGTGAGCCACTGTGCCTGGCCAAAAGTAGGTATTATTTTAAAAATATTATTGACACATCCTTGTTCATTGGGAAATAATTATTTAACCAGAAATGTCAGGTAGAGTAAAAGGTTTAAAATTGTAACCCACCTAAAATAGACACATTATTTTTAGAGGTCTTATTGACTAAAATGAGTTTTTAATTTTTTTATAAAACCAATTTATTGTGATTGTAGCTATAATTATTTATAGCATAGGATATTATTTTAGTTGTGGTAGTAGTTTAAAACTTTAAAATAACGTGTATTTTTTCTTTAAATCTGAATAAAATGTCTTTTTTTTTCAGAATGTGAATCATTCCACTGAAAGAGAAATAGAATTTTAAAAAATCTTTTCTGATATAATATTTATGTATATTATTTTAAACTTTCAAAGCCTAAGTGAGAGCGATAAAGCATTGCAAGAGGATATTTTTGATAACTTATCAAGTCACAGCAATTCCAAGGAACATTATCTTATTTTCCAAAGTCAACGTTACCAAAGACAAATATTTATGTGTTTTTAACTTCTGCTTTATTTTATTTGTCCCTCAGCAGGAGTGCAGTGTAAGGAACTAAAGCATAAAAATCATAAATAGGGGTTGGATAATAACATTAACGTTTGACATCATGCAAATATACACAGAAATCCCAAGATAGCTTGGTTATAATTGTGCTGAATCTATATGGTTTCTGACAATAATCACTGAGGAAATGTTTTCACTTTCTGTACTTGAGCTGGGTTCTTACAAAGTCTGTAGACTTTCAGGGTTATAAAAAGGTTTAGAGTTCATCTAGTTCAGCTACCTCATTGAACAGGTGAAATTATTAAAACACAAAGAATAAGTATCTTATCCGTGGTTACATAATTGTTTAGAGATAGTGGGTCATGGGCTTTTGACCTCTATTTTTGTTATTCTTGATTATGTCCTAACTCTTTGTTTCCAGTATATTTAATTTCATTCTTTGTAAGTTTTCTTTGAACTATATTTGGTGCTTTTGAATTTCTCTCATTTAAGAAACAAATTATACTTGTCCAAGTATTAAACTCTCTGTTTCTTTGGAGATGTAGTGTCCAGTATAAGAATATGAGCTTTGGAGTAAAATAGACCTGAGTTAGAATGAAGGACCCATCACTTACTATCTTTGTGACATAGAGAAGCAATTTATCCTTTCTAAGCTCTATCTTCTCCAAAGGTAATAATATCAAACTAATTACTTTATTTTTAAGATTAAATGTAAAATAATATGAGTTATTATTACATCACTCAATAAGTATGTACAGTGTGAACTTTTCATAAATATAAAGATGAATTTCAAATCCTTTTTTTAAAAAGCCAGAAAATGATACAGATTACTTTTAGATAAAATGTCATTATGTATCATTTTTGTATGTATGGTTGCTACAGTAAAATTAAAACAAAAAAATAATAAATATGCATCTTCCTTTGAGGTATTTATTATTTATTGAGGAAGACAGCTAACTGAATAAAGAAGATAGAAGTTTGGCTTTAGGGTTCAAGAGTAGGAAAAGAAAACATCTGAGAAGTATTAATTTGGAAAAGAATCACAGAGGATGCATACTGAAAGATGAGGAGTACATAGCTTGTTAGCATAGAGAAGGGCATTCTAAGTATTAATTTCAATAACAGGTGAAATAGCTCAAAGCTTTGATTGGGGAAACAAGATACATGGTTTCTACCTGTAGGACACTTCACACAAAATCAATTTTTAAAATAATTTATTCCCTTTCTCCAAAAGTTACTTAAAACAGTAAATGCAAAAAATCTCAGATATAATGAAGCAATATGAAAACATAAAAATAAAGTAATTAAGAGGATCAAGAGAAGGTGCACTTGACCATATTCAGTGCCAAGAAAAGCTTGTTAATTGAACAAAAATTGCTGTTATAAGAACCTTTGTTGTAGGCCCTTGAAAAACTCTGGTTCTTTCTCAGCCCAATTACTACATCCTTATTTGTCATGTCCTATTACTTTATTGTATGTTCACTACCAAAAAAGTGTTTTGAGACAGAAATAGTTTATAATCCATATGTGAATAACAGTGCTTCAACAGACAAAATACTAAACAAATATAATATATGGCTATTATCTTAAGGTGATCAAAAGCAGATTAAGATTCAAGACTATTATATTGCTTATGTGGTAATTTACTTCATAATGTTTCATTTGAATTGTGTGGTATAAATTGTTTAGTATTTTAACTTTAATATATAACATCACATATATTATGGCATATACTATAGTATACTAGTAAGATTTGAAAGACTTCAATCATCAATTCTTATTTCAGTTATGGCTACATATGTTCTTTAAATATTATAGTAATCTTCTCCACAGGAGTCACTGGTTAGCATAGAAATGCTAGAAATAATTTTCTATTGGCTAAATGTGAAGTTCAAGATACACTACTGACTAAAACAATTGTATAGGCACTATCACCTTCTGTGGTTTAGGTTTAAGAGTTCATTAAACCTAGCTGCATAGCACCTATGGTATAGTGTTACAGATCTAGAGACTCATTTGATATTATGTACCCTGCATTTTGCCTGTTGCCTGACACAAAAGAAGTTATATGACCTGTTAGGATATTATTGTATGAGCTTTAGAATGAGGATCTCATTCAGTAGGCTTGTTGGATTGCATATGGGTAGAGATCTTTTAGTGCCTGAGGAGAAAAGAACAGGTTACATAGTTGTTTTGTGTCTGCTAATAAATGTCTATAAGTGTGTCAGACTTGGCTCTAATGCTTGCTTTTATTATAATACGTCAAAGAGATTCCTGGGAAAGGAGATGCATAGATTCCTCTTTCTTCTAATCACCAGAAGCCACAGATATTTACCCCAAGGTAACTGATATTACAAACTGTCCAGTTGGCTGAGATAGGTGTAAAATAGGCAGCTACATAAAACAATATTTGAAAAAAATATAATGACATTCAGTATTTTTTTCCTCCTAAAATCTGAGTGTCTAGCTGCTTTTTTGATAACCTGTTTTTTTCTGTCTTCTCTCATAATTGCTCAAAACAAGTGAGGTCAATGATGGAAAAACTGTTCCATATACTTCTCTTTAGCATATTTTAATAAAACTATGGTCCTAAAATATAAATGCATCTTCTTTAATACAGAGGTACTAAGATATATTAAGAGAAATAAAGAAGATCAAGATGTTGGACTTAGAAAATTTTGACATTTTAGTAGGCAGAAGGATGAGAGCAAGAAAAGACAGAAAGTAATGATACAATAGAACAAAGACAATTATCTTGAACAACAGAATTTGTTTGAGTGTCTACTGTATAGAGGACACTGGGAGAGAAGAAAGATAAAACAGAGCTTCATACCTTTAAGGGGCAATAATAACACAACTATCTGTAGAAGACAGTGAGGACATCTAAGATAAGAAATCAGTGTGTGGAAACTCTTAGATGAAGCCTGAGCAGGGCATTTTCCTTTTCTTTGTTTTTTAACCAGAGAAAGTTTCATTTTCTCTGCAAAAAAGAAATGACATTGAGAAACTTATTTGGAATTGAGCTATTAAAAGTACAAAGATAAATTGAAATAAGACTATAACTGGGACAAAGATCTCTCCAGAAAGATGTTTTCTACCTTGAACACCTATTATCCATTTTGGGAACACTCTGGCTTCTTGTCCTTTTACTTCTAATCAGTATTTCCTGAACCCTGAAGTGCACTCAAAACCCAAATATAATTTTAATATCAATGAGTGGAAGCCAGAGAAAAACTGGCTATCACCCAACTGCTTTATCTGCTTCCAAATTACTCTTGGTTCAGAAAAGAGCAAGCAAGACATTTTTAAATTCAAAACTGGGGTGAAGAATTATTCTTTTTCACTTTGGGTTGAATGAGTTGTGACTTTTATAGTCTCTTATCTAAAGATCTAGGGTCACAACACAATCTGTCATTATTCTTAATAGCATATCTCTCTGGCTATATTTCCTAGATTTTTAATGAAGGCTAAAAAAATGCCCTTCTTTCTTCCCCTTGTTCCCGATACAAAAATACATTTTTTGGTTGTCAAAGATAAGAAATCTTATAAGATCCACAATTCCCAGTTGAAGTTGTGTCTAAGGCAATTAAGGCTTTTAATTTTTATTTTTTAAAGGTAATATCTATAAGAGAGAAGATCTATAATGTTACTCTTGGATATTATATGGGACAAAATTAAGATATTTTCTGATATTTGGGGTATTTTTATGCTTAAATTGTTAATATGATAAATGTTACTTGAATATTATTGCCTGTTTTCTTTGTAATTTGATAATAGGAAATAAAGGCTAAAACATAGCCTGCTCATCCTCAAGCACTTCTGAACTGTTGAAATCTATTCTCTTTAATTATTCATAAATGGACTAGTAGCTTATATAGTCTAATAGTCCCCAAATCTTCTAGTATCCTGGAGCTTTCCTTTTCTTTTATGTCCAAATGAAATAACTCAGATTTCATGTCACGCAAAAATGGAAAGCCCAAATTCCTTGTCTCTGTCTCTCTCTTTATTTAGAATTCTAAGGATAGCACTTCCTTTTTCTTGGTAGTTTTCTATTATTTTAAATACATCTTCCTAACTCAGTTGGTGATTCCCGCCTGTTACCTGCCTTTCAGAGCTACCGTCTCACTTTGTTTTGCTCTTCAAGTGCCTCTTCACCTTCATGCCTTAAAGTATCACGTGTGCATGACTATTGTGTAAAAAGTTTTTGCTGAAGGTTTGTAGTTAATGGAGGGACTTAAGCACAGAAAGAAACAAAGCCAATATCAGACATTCTGAATTTCACCATGCAGTTTCTTCCCAGAAAATTAGTTGTTTCTTTTAAAACGCCTGGCTACTGGGGCTCAGCCTCTCTCTCTTGTTCTCGCTCTCTCCACCCACCCCCTCTTTCTCTCTTTCTCTAACTAACTCTCACCATGTGAAAGTCCAGCTTCCCCGTTCGTCTTCTGCCATGATTGTATGCCTCCCAAGACCTCTCCAGAAGCTGAGCAGATGCCAGCACCATGCCTCCTGTACAGGCTGCAGAACTGTGAGTCAATTAAATTATGTTTCCTTATGAATTACCCAGCCTTAGGTATTTCTTTATAGCAGTGCAAGAATTGTCTACTACAATCTTTTAACTTCAAAACCAATGCCATTTTTACTTTACCAAATATTTGAATCATTATGTAAACTAATATGTGGTCTAATTAAGAATCAGTGCAAATTGCTAAGTAAAATGGGGGATTTGGCATTTCTATTCAGCTGACTTTCCTTTTGGTAGCTTTATTACCACATTTCCATCTCTCTCTCTCTCTCTGTTCTCTCTCTAAAGCACATATTCACATTAAATAAAGTATCAGAGACCTTTTGGTACATTGTGGATACTGAAAATATCTAGTCAGCTATCCCATAAGATCTGTGCTTTTCAAATATTAATATATATGTATGAATTATCTGGGGATCAGGTTATAATGCAGATTCGGACTCAAGAGATCTGGGGTAGGTGAGCTTCTGCATTTCTAATATACTTCCAGGTATTGTGATGCTTCTGTTCTGATGGACTACACTTTGAGGATCAAGATTAGAATAACATTTTCCCACATCCCTGTTCTTCTTTCTCCTACTTCAAACTTTTTCTTTCTGTATCATATTTCTTCCAGGCTCTTTTTTAGGGTGACAATAAAAAAGTTCTATATAAAAAGCTTTATAGCCCATAAATCTTCTTTAAAGATGCCCAAGAAGATGATACTTAGGTCTAGACAGGACTCTAAATGCCCTTCGGTTTGAACTGTATGGCTGGCTACTTATTGCATGTCTGGGTTAGTCTAGCCCAAAATGCAGGCAAGGATCGTCTGGACTAGACTGTCAGATTCTGTGCTCTTCAACTGTACTCACCTAAAAACTCCTCTCCTTTGCATATCTGAGATTGGTTATTATTTTAGTTAATGTGGAAGATTTTTTTTTAATGGCCACAAATTCTCCTTTTTACTTTCATGCCCTTATAATAAAACTTTGCAGCATCTTCTATCAATAGGGTGTTGTATATTTCTTGATGCCTTGAATTTGGACTAGTGTTTTGACTAGTTATTTGTTTAAGTTCTTTAGACATTGTAAGGTGGAAACAAATTGTGTGAATTCTGAGCCTGGGTGTCAAGAGACTCTTTATGCTTTTTCCAGCCCTTTTGAAATTCTGAGCTGCCATTAGAATAAGCATAATCTAGCCTTTTGGATGATGAGAAGCATATGGTCCAACCAGAAGCCAACCAATCCCCAGTTGGCTGGGGTCATAGCTGCCAAACTGGCAACTGACACAGACTCAGGAGTGAACACAGTGAGACCAGCAGGAGAACACACATTGTTGACCTAGAGAACTGAGTTAAATAAATGGATGTTGTTTTAAGCCACTAATTTTTGAGATACTTTGTTACTTAGCAGAAGCTCACTAATACATTTAGGGAGGTTTTACATAACCCCGATTCAGGGTTTCCTAAATTTCCTAGCTTTGATAGGAGTTCAGTTCTGACCATGTTCTGGTGAATGAGTTCTATTCTGTTCTTATGAAAAATCATGCCCTTGCTGGGCACGGTAGCTCATGCCTGTAATCTCAGCACTTTGGGAGGCCAAGGTGCATGGATCATGAGGTCAGGAGTTCAAGACCAGCTTGGTCAACATGGTGAAACCCCATCTCTACTAAAAAACTACAAAAATAAGCTGGTTGTGTGGCACATGCCTGTAATCCCAGCTGCTTGGGAGGCTGAGGCAAGATAATTGCTTGAACTCAGGAGCTGGAGTTTGCAGTAAGTTGGGATTGTGCCATTGCACTCCAGCCTGGGCAAAAAGAGTGAAACTCCATCTCCAATAACAACAAAAAAAAAGAAAAAAGAAAAAAGGAAAATCACTGATTCCACATTGTACTAATTTCAGTTCCAGTAACAGCAGTAATTTAATCTTCTTTTTTAAAACAGAATTTGAACTTATATTTTAGATTTAGGGGTTTATGTGCAGGTCTGTCACATGGTCACACTGCATGATACTGAGGCTTGGGAGATGGATAATTCTGTACACAGGCAGTGAGCACAGCACTCAATATACAGTACCTCAGACCTCCCTCCCACCCCCTCTCTTACCTCCAGAAGTCCCTAGTGTTCATTACTCTCATATTTATGTTCATGTGTTCTCAATGTTTAGCTCCCACTTATAAGTGAGAACCTACAATATTTGCTTTTATGTTCCTTCATTAATTCATTAGGATAATGGCTTCCAGCACCATCCACATTGCTGCAGATGACATGAGATTGTTCTTCTCTATGGCTGTGTAGTACTCCATGGTATATATGTACAAAATTTTCTTTATCCAGTGTGCCAATGGTGGGCATTTAGGTTGATTTCATGTTTTTGCTATTGTGAATAGTGCTGCAATGAACATATCAGTGCATCTATCTTTTTGGTAGAATAATTTATTTTCCTTTCAGTTATATAGAGCCAGTAATAGGATTGCTAGGTTGAAGGGTACTTCTGTTTTAAGTTCTTTGAGAAATCTCCAAACTGCTTTACACAGTAGTTGAAGTAATTTACATTCCCATCAATGGTGTGTAAGCATTTCCTTTTTTCTGCAGCCTCATCATCATCTGTAATTTTTTTGACCTTTTAATAATAGCCATTCTGACTGGTGTGAGATGGTATTTCATTGTAGTTTTCACTTGTATTTCTCTAATAATTAGTGATGATTAGCATTTTTTTTTTCATGTTTCTTGGCCACTTGTTTACCTTCTTTTGGGAAGTGTTTATTCTTTTGCCCATTTTAAAAATGAGGTTGTGAGAGAGGATGCAAGATGGCTGAATAGGAACAGCTCTGGATTGCAGTTCCCAGCGAAAATGCAGAGGGTGAGTGATTACTGCATTTCCAAATGAATATTTACTGCCCACAGACCAGGAGATTCCTGGGCAGAAAAGTACCATGAGTCTCCAGCACGGCTGTTTCATCCGGCACAGTGGGTCTCCACACAAAAACTCACGCAAATCCGAGTGTTGTTTCAACTGGTGACTGGAACACCTGAGAGACAGAGTCGCCTGTTCAACTGAAAAAGAGAGGGCTGAAACAGGGAGCCAGGTGATCTGGCTTGGCTGTTCCCACCACCACAAAGACCAGCAATCTGAAATGCTCTGGATTGAGAGTTTCACAGAAAGCACAGCTGGACCAGGGATAGTCCAGCTCTGTTGCGGGGAAGGGTGTCTGCCATTACCAAGGCAATACACCACTACAGAAGCAGTCTGCCATTACTGAGGCAGTCCACCATTACTGAAGTAGTCTGCCATTACTGAGGCAGGCTGCCATTACAGAGAGAGTCCACCATTACTGAGGCAGACCACCATTACCGAGGCAGTTCTAACTATACCCTTATAAACAAAACTGCAAGGAAATTCACACAGCAGCTGGGCAGAGGCCATGGCAGCTCAGCAACGCCTCTGGTGGCAGACTGTGACTAGGCTACGTCCTTGCTGGGCAGGGCATCCCTGAAAAAAGGCAGCAGAATGACAGAAACTTACAAATAAAGCCCCAACTTTCTGGGACAGAACACCTGGGGAAAAAAAGGCAGTTATGAGGTCCACTGCAGCAGACTTAAACGTACCTGCCCAGCAGCTCTGAACAGAACAACAGAGCTCACAGCTCAGCACTGAGATCCTATAAGGGGCAGACGGTCTCCTCAAGCAGCTCCCCGACCCTGTGTAACCAAAGAGACACCGCATAAAGGAGAGCTCAAACTGATATCTGGCAGCTAGCCTTCAGGGACCAAGATAACAGAAGAAGAAACTAGAAGCAACCCTTACTGTTCTGCAGCTGCTGCAGGTGATCCCCAGGCAAGCAGGGTCTGGAGTGGACCTCCAGCAGTCCTACAGCAGGCGTCCTGACTATTAGAAGGAAAACTAAGAAACAGAAAGAAATAACTTTAACAGCAACAAAAAGGACGTCCACTCAGAGACCCCATTTGAAAGTCACCAACCACAAAGATCACAGGTAGATAAATCCACAAACATGGGAAGAAACCAGTGCAAAAAGGATGAAAATACAACAAACCAGAATGCCTCTCCTCCTCCAAGGGATCACAACTCTTCACCAGCAAGGGAACAAGGGTGGATGGAGAATGAATCTGATGAATTGACAGAAACAGGCTTCAGAAGGTGGATAATAACAAACTTCTCTGAGCTAAAAGATAATGTTCTAACCCAATGCAAAGAAAATAAGAACTTTGAAAAAAGGTTTGACGAAATGCTATGGAGAATAAACCACTTACAGAGGAATATAAATGAATTGATGGAGCTGAAAAACACGAGAACTTCATGAAGCATACATAAGTTTCAATAGCAAAATTGAACAAGCAGAAGAAAGGATATCAGAGATTGAAGATCAACTCAATGAAATAAAACAAGAAGGCAAGAGTAGAGAAAAAAGGGTAAAAAGAAGTGAACAAAGCCTCCAAGAAATACAGGATTATGTGAAAAGACCTCATCTACATTTGATAGGTGTAACTGAATGTGATGGAGAGAATGAATCCAAGCTGGAAAACACTCTTCAGGATACTATACAGGAGAACTTCCCCAACTTAGCAAGGCAGGCCAATATTCAAGTCCAGGAAATACAGAGAATACCACAAAGATATTCCTCAAGAAGGGCAACCCCAAGGCACATAATCTTCAGATTCACCAGGGTTGAAATGAAGGAAAAAATGCTAAGGGCAGCAAGAGAGAAAGGTCGGGTTACCTACAAAGGGAAGCCCATCAAACTCACAGTGGATCTCTCAGCAGAAACCCTACAGGCCAGAAGAGAATGGGGGCCAATATTCAACATCTTTAAAGAAAAGAACTTTCAACCTAGAATTTCATATCCAGCCAAACTAAGCTTCATAAGTGAAGGAGAAATACAATCCTTTGTGAACAAGCAATTGCTCAGAGATTTCGTAACCACCAGACCTGCTTTACAAGAGCTCCTGAAAGAAGCACTAAACATCGAAAGGAACAACCAGTACCAGCCACTCCAAAAACGTAACAAATGGTTAAGAGCATTGACACAATGAAGAAACTGCATCAATTAATGGGCAAAACAACCAGCTAGTATCAAAATGGCAGGGTCAAATTCACACATAACAATATTAACCTTAAATGAAAATAGAATAAATGCCCCAATCAAAAGACATATATTGGCAAATTGGATAAAAAGTCAAAACTCATTGGTGTGCTCTAATCAGGAATCCCATCTCACATGCAAGGATATGCATAAGCTCAAAATAAAGGGATGGAGGAAGATATACCAGGCAAATGGAGAGCAAAAAAAGCAGGAGTTGCAATCATAGTCTGTGATAAAACAGACTTTAAACCAACAAAGGTCAAAAGAGACCAATATAGGAGCACACAGATACATAAAGCAAGTTCTTAATGACCTACAAAGAGACTTAGACTCCTACACAGTAATAGCGGGAGACTTTAACACTCCACTGTCAACATTAAACAGATCAACGAATCAGAAAATTAACAAAGATATCCAGGACTTGAACTCAGACCTGGACCAAGCAAACCTAATAGACATTTACAGAACTCTCCACCCCACATCCACAGAATATACATTCTCAGCACCAGATTGCACCTACTCTAAAATTAACCACATAATTGGAAGGAAATCACTCCTCAGCAAATGCAAAAGAATAGAAATCATAACAAAAGGTCTCTTAGACCACAGTGCAATCAAATCAGAACTCAGAATTTGGAAAATAACTCTGAACTACACAACTTCATGGAAACTGAACAACTGGCTATTAAATGCTGACTGTATAAACAATGAAATGAAGGCAGAAATAAAGATGTTCTTTGATACCAACAAGAATGAAGGCACAACATACCAGAATCTCTGGGACACATTTAAAGCAGTGTCTAGAGGAAAATTTGTAGCAATAAATGTCCACATGAGAAGCAAGGAAAGATCTAAATTTGGCACCCTATCATCAAAATTAAAAGAGCTTGAGGAACAAGATAAAAAAAAAAACTCAAAACCTGGCAGAAGACAAGAAATAACTAAGATAAGAGCAGAACTGAAGGAGATAGAGACACAAAAAGCTCTTCAAAAAATCAATAAATCCAGAAGCTGGTTTTTGGAAAAGATCAACGAAAATAAACAGACCACTAGCCACATTAATAAAAAAGAAAAGAGAGAATAACCAATAGATGCAATAAAAAATGATAAAGGGGATATCACCACAGATTCCACACAAATACGAACCACCATCAGAGATTACTACAAACAACTCCATGCACATAAACCAGTAAACCTGGAAGAAATGGATAAATTCCTGGAAACTTACACCCTCCCAAGCCTAAACCAGGAAGATGTCGAAACCCCAAATAGACGAATAAGAAGGGCTGAAGTTGAGGCAGCAATTAATAGCTTATCAACCAAAAAAAGCACAGGTCCAGATGGGTTCACAGTCAAATTCTACCAGACATACAAAGAGGAGCTGGTACCACTCCTTCTGAAACTATTCCAAACAATCCAAAAAGAGAAAATCCTTCCCAAATCATTTTATGAGACCAACATCATCCTGATACCAAAACCCGGCAGAGTCTCAACAAGAAAAGAAAACTTCAGGCCAATATCCATGATGAACATAGATGCAAAAATCTTCAATAAAATATTGGCAAACCAATTGCAACAGCACATCAAGAGCTTATCCATCATGATCAAGTAGGTTTCATCCCTGGGATGCAAGGCTGGTTCAACATACACAAGTCTATAAACATAATTCACCACATAAACAGAACCAAAGACAAAAACCACATGATTATCTCAATAGATGCAGAGAAGGCCTTCAACAAAATTCAACAGCGCTTTATGCTAAAAACGCTCAATAAACTAGGTATTGAAGGAACATATCTCAAAATAATAAAAGCTATTTACGACAAACCCACAGCCAATATCATACTGAATGGACAAAAACTGGAAGCATTCCCTTTGAAATCTGGCACTAGACAAGGATGCCCTCTCTCACCACTCCTATTCAATATAGTATTGGAAATTCTAACCAGCACAATCAGGCAAGAAAAAGAAATAAAGGATATTCAATTAAGAAAGGAGGAAGTCAAATTGTCTCTATTTGCAGACATCATGATTGTATATTAAGACCCTATTGTCTCAGCCCCAAATCTTCTTAACCTGATAAGCAACTTCAGCAAAGTCTTGGGATAGAAAATCAATGTGCAGAAATCACAATCATTCCTATACACCAATAAAAGACTTAAAGAGAGCCAAATCAAGAACAAACTGCCATTCACAATTGCTACAAAGGGAATAAAATACCTAGGAATACAACTACCAAAGGATGTAAAGGACCTCTTCAAGGAGAGCTACAAACCACTGCTCAAGGAAATAAGAGAGGACACAAACAGATGGAGAAACATTCCATGCTAATGGTTAGGAATAATCAATATCATGAAAATGGCTATACTGCCAAAAGTAATTTACAGATTCAACGCTATCCCCATCAAGCTACCAGTGACCTTCTTCACAGAACTGGAAAAAACCACCTTAAACTTCACATGGAACCAAAAGAGAGCCTGCATAGCCAAGTTAATTCTAAGCAAAAAGAACAAAGCTGGAGGCATCATGCTACCAGACTTCAAACTATACTACAAGGCCACAGTAATCAAAACAGCATAGTACCGGTACCAAAACAGAGATATAGACCAATGTAACAGACAGAGGCCTCAGAGACAATGCCACACATCTACAACCATCTGAT
>CAUYQU010025758.1:0-68017 GCA_963574635.1 Cheracebus regulus
GGGAGATAGCATGGGGAGAAATGCCAGATATAGGTGAAGGGGAGGAAGGCAACAAATTACACTGCCACGTGTGTACCTATGCAACAATATTGTATGTTCTTCACATGTACCCCAAAACCTAAAATGCAATAAAAAAAAGAGTTGAAAAAAAAAAAAAAAAAATAAAAGAGAAAGGGAGTAAATTGTTTATTGCGTTGGTAAAAATTATCAAAGATAGGGATATGTGTAGCAAAACCAAAAATGAAAAAAAAAAAAAAAGCTTTGAAAAAAAAAAAAAAGAAAAGAGCAAGGGAGTAAATAGTGTAGTGCGGTTCTTAACATTATCTAGGAGAGGGAGATGTGGAGCTCATACCAAAGAACAAAATTTCTGTCCTGTTTGGATAGGAATTGAAGTACCCCTTCTGTTGTAGCTGAAGGGAAAGAGAAAAATATCCGTATGGAAGAAAATAAATTGTTAATCTGGTATATGGGAGAAAATTCTTGTTGATAGTTTCTCTGTTTTTTAGGAAATAGAGAGTAGACTAGTGTTGAAGAAGAGGTGAAGTATTATGTTTAAATAAACTAGATAAGTTAGAAAATCCCTCCCAAAATTGAGAGAAGAAACTAAGAAAACCTGGTCCTTTTTTTTTTGGCAGCATTGAGCACCCAGGAATGGTGGGATATCATGATTATCATGTTCCAAATCTTAATGGCTGTGCTATTTGCCAGCAGTGTTTGGGTGTATGTGCAGAGAAAGCAGACAATTGGCCTGATTCAGGTAAGTGTTTCCCTAAGTGTGGAGCCAGAAGAACAATGAAACAAGAGATTTGAGGATACATGATTCTATTTTTTGCTCAAAACCAACTCCTTATTCTATAATTTTAACACTTTCCAAGAATTGATTGAAAATTCAGAATTTAGTGTTTTTTATGCTTTTCAAAATCAATCAATTCCTTGGTCAATGTTAACAAAAGAAAAATGAGTTTTCCCTTAGCCTTTCATGTTTAATTGCTGAATGCCTTGTTGACATTCTTATGTTTGTTTTGAAGTGACTTCAGTGGAAGTAGTGAATATATTGGCTTTACTTTTTCCCCATGTCCAAATACCTAGGACATATTTATATAATGATCTGCCAATTCACCATGATATTTCCAAAATGTTTGAAAATTTTATATAGAGTAAGATTTTATATGTTACTACATCTACGGAGGAAACACATCTCTAAATGGGCATCCTGTCTGGCATAGCCTTTTGGATGGAGGTACAACTATGCCTGAGGAAGCAGTTTCCCACTTCCCAGAATGTAAATAAGCTCAAGACAGAAAAACACTGAGATGTTGGTGAAACACATGAGCATGCTATTAGATTTATACAGTATGACAAAGCATCTTGTGAACCGTAAATCATGAATTGTTTAAATGGGATTTAGCATACAAGGTGGAACTCACATACAAGTAGAAGAATGTAACTCTACTTACTGAGACAATTACATCATCTAATAAAAAATATTTAAAGAAGTGGGCTCCTGTCTTCCTATTATAGCCCAAGAGAGGAACTGGTTCCACAGCTTTGTTTGATGTCAGTGAATTATGCAACAGTTTTTAAGAACTAGTTCTTAAATAGCAAGGACTGGATTGTACTACAGTCATGTTTCTCAAAAGTCAAAAACTTATACTTTCTGTTCGATGTACACATGGCAAGAGAGCCAAAATACTTTATATGCTTTGATTGTCTTCACAATCTAACCATGGCTCAGTCAGGCAGTGAGCTCCATCAGTTGTTAATGATTTAAATATAGCCAAATAATTTGTTCTTGTGAACACAATCCTAATTGCTATTTTTAGATAAATGGATATTTTCATTTTTCCCTTGTAGTCTAACTCCAAGTTTTCCTTGTCCTCATTGTAAGCATAAATCTCATAATATCTTCGCTTTGGAACCAAAGCAAATGATGTAATGATATTAAGAAGAGAATAATCAGAGAGAATTTTCAGACAAGATGAAAAAACGGTAAAACCCTGGAATTAGGTGTGGATTGGAGTATAAAGAAAAGGAAGCATGCCTCCTTGTTTAGATAGGGAAAAGTTATGGGAGAGCAAATATTTACATCAATATCTAAGATAAAAAGATGGATAGAGCTAGGTGTATATTAACACCAGGTGGAATCCCTTTTTCACTTGTCATTACACAAGTAACTGAAGTTGGAAAAATAGTAAGGACATCATTGTGTGAGTAAATATAGAAGAGGGGAAAAAACTGCTGGGATTTCTTTTCTGAGTTTGCTTCCTCTTTATCAACAACTCTGGAGATTCTTATCATAGTCAACAACCTTTGTGTTTCATCTGCTTTTGTGCTTAGTCACTGTAGCCTCCTGTCTGCAACTGTTTTCTCTACCAGAAGCAGGCAGGGTTGTGAGGTCTTTAGAAAATAGGGCATGCAGGACAGCAGGTGCCAATGTCAGTAAAGGCCCTGCCTGGCTCCCTTGCTGAGAATCCAGGCCATGCCTGAGCTAGGGTGTGTGTGTGTGTGTGTGTGTGTGTGTGTGTGTGTGTGTGTGTGTGTGTGTGTGCTGCAAAGCAAAGTTTCTTGGGCTTAGCTTGATTTCATTTTAGCTTCTGAGTGAGCTTGTATTTTACATGGAAAATGAACAATTCTTTATTTTCCATAGGTCAGGAGGCTGTTACTACATTCTTTGGTTCCAGAAAAATAATTTTCATTTCTCTTCTGTCCTTATCTGTGTAAATGTCATATTTTTTAACAGTCCAATAGTGTGTAATCTCTTTATGTCTGAAATTCTGAATGTCTGAAATTCTGTTTTATTCACATAGTTTTTTTTCTTTTTTTCTTTTCTTTTTTTTTTTTTGACATAGTTTCTCTCTTGTTGCCCAGGCTGGAGTGCAGTGGCATGATCTTGGCTCACTGCAACCTTCGCCTCTTGGGTTCAAATGATTCTCCTGCCTCAGCCTCCCAAGTAGCTGGGATTATAGACACCCGCCACCATGCCTAGCTAATTTTTTGTGTTTTTAGTAGAAACGGGTTTTCACTCTGTTGGCCACGCTGGGTCTAAAACTTCTGATTTCAGATGATCTGCTCGCCTCGGCCCCCCAAAGTGCTGGGATTAACAGGTGTGAGCCACTGCTTTTGGCCCTTCACATAGTGTTTTTATTGAGATCATACATCATATGAAAAAATTCCCAGTCAATCTCCATAGATACCTGAAAATAAATATTTAAGGAACACTAACCTGAATGATCAAAGTACCAAGTGTCATTTAGCCAGATGGGAAGAGACCAAGCTAAGAGTCAGAAGGCAAGATTCTTTATATAGGGTTGGCACTGATCCTTGAAGAAGTCAGTGAATTCCTTTTGTTTTGTTTTGTTTTCTGAGACAGAGTCTGTCTCTGTTGCCCAGGCTGGAGTGCAGTGGTATGATCTCGGCTCATGCAACCTCTGCCTCCCAAGTTCAATTGATTCCCCTGCCTCGACCTCCCAAGTAGCTGGGATTAGAGGCATACACTAACATGCCCAGCTAATTTTTGTATTTTTACTAGAGACGGGGTTTTAACATGTTGACCAGGATGGTCTTGAACTCCTGACCTCAGATGGTTCACTCGCCTCTGCCTCCCAAAGTGCTGGGATTACAGGTGGGGGCCACTGCGCCTGGCAAATCAGTGCATTCTTAAGGATCTCATTCTCTTCAGATGTAAATGCATGTATTGCAATGGAACAGACAGGGAGCGTGTATGCATGTGTGCACGTTTTTTGTGTGCGTGTATGATCCTGAAGACCCAGCTCTTTCTGCTTCCAGTCAGATATCCGGAGTTCAGCTTAGGAAAGGATAGGAGTTGAAGATATCATTAGTTAGAACTAGGATGTGGATGTTGTCTTTTCTTGCTGGCACTGTGGAGGCTGTTACCTCCCCTGTAAGTACTACTAAAATGCTTCTGAATGCTTTCCATTCAGTGATTCATTTGGCTCCAGTTCATGAGCTTGGATCACCTGGTTCACACTTGTGATGTAACTACTAGACATGAACATCTGGGAAAACAGTGTCTCAGGCCCAGTGAAACTTCTCACAGGCAGCCTCTTTGATGCTTATAGTGTGTGTGTTCCCAATAAAGCGCTGTTGCAACTCTTTTCTGCTAACCTTTAACTTCTAGGACTGCAGGGAATTCTTGGCAAATTAAACTACTAGCTTCTGAGCTCTACAACTTTGTCAAAGTTTTTCAATAGTTGGAAATGAATCTGAGTGAATTTAATCTAAAACTTAAACCTAGATAGGCCTGAATTTAAATCTGAGTAGTTATGAAATTAAGTACAGTGGAATTGAAATTAATTTCTGATTTTCATATCTGATAGGATTTAGCCATTCTTGATGTTTATCATACCTAAAGATCCAAAGGAATATAGTGGTTCCTCTGAAAGTTGAAATTGAAGGAAACTTTTTTTTAAGCAAAGGAGGCCGGGCACAGTGGCTTACGCCTGTAATCCCAGCACTTTGGGAGGCCAAGGAGAGCAGATTATGAGGTCAGGAGTTCGAGAACAACCTGACCAATATGGTGAAACCCTGTGTCTACTAAAATACAAAAATTAGCCAGGTATGGTAGCACACACCTGTAATCCCAGCTACTCAGGAGACTGAGGTAGGAGAATCACTTGAACCCAGGAGGCAGAGGTTGCTGTGAGCCGTGATCACACCACTGCACTCCAGCCTGGGTGACAGAGACTCTGTCTCAAACAAAACAAAACAAAACAAAAAAGCAAAGACAAATTGTGAATTGAGTACACAATATAGACTGGTATTCTGGAAAATTACCCATTCTCAACCATTTTTTAATATCCTTTTGGTTGATTGGTTCCTTATGGAAACAACCTACAAGAAGTTATAAAAATAACTTCTGCCCACTTGGGTGTAAGTGGAGTGGCACTCTGTGGAGCCAATGGCTCTGGGACCTACAGTGGCATATTCAGAAGATCAGGACTGTGGTGACCCTGCCTACAGCTATGCTCAAATTCAGCTTTGCTGGAGTGGCTTTGCTCGTTTGCCATAGATTTTGAACCTTGGCAAACTTAATAACACACCAAGAAGTGCTGCTTTGGAAAACCCACTCTGTGTGATGCAGAAAAATTTTATTATTCTGCTTATTGTATGCAAAAGAGAATATGGATATTCTGGAAAAATCAATTGCTTGAAGAAGCCTAGTTCTCTAACTACAGAAAGCGACCACTAGGATTAACTGTCTTTGGCATACAACATGGTCACTCCCATCTAAAGAGGAAGCCATGAGTGGGAAAAAGTTACAATTTGTGAGGAAACTCCCAGGACTCCTGAGTAGAAAAAGACAGCTCTTAAGCTCGATCATGTGTATCAGGTGGCCCAATTTCCTTTTCTTTATCTGGATACTTTTAAGAATGAGGAACGCATATATGAAAGATGAAAGCGGAGTTTAGGAAAAACTGCAAAGAACAAACGTTTGACAGAACGGCAAGCAGAATGAAAAAGAACACTTTGAGAATGAAGTAGGAAATGACAGAGCCAGTGGATGCCATTCACCGATGTTTTTCACTCATTCAAACACTGACTGAGCATTTGCAATGTGCTACTCCTCTGCCAAGCCCCATGACTCTATAGGAGCTTGAGTAGTAGCAGGGAGGCACACAGATAAACGGGTGGGGACAGTTACTGGTAAGTGTCATGAAGGAAGAGAGGGAGGAGACTCATGGATTGCCTTGTAAGAAACAAATGCAGGGCCATATAAAGTCATCTGCAAGGATTTTTCTGCTTAGGGTATTCCTCAGAATTTCAAAACTGACAAAACTCTCTCTAAGCAATGTCTGTGACCCAGAAGGAAACAGGTTTTAGAGCAAGATCAGGGTGTGTATTAGTCTGTTCTTTCACTGCTATAAATACCTGAGACTGGGTAATTTATAAAGCAAAGAGGTTTAATTGGCTCATGGTTCTGCAGGCTGTGCAGGAAGCATGGTGCAGCATCTGCTTCTGGGGAGGCCTCAGGGAGGTTTTACTGATGGCAGAAGGCAACCCGGGAGCAGGCATCTAACATGGCAGGAGCAGGAGGACGAGAGGGGAGGTGCTACCCACTTTTAAACAACCAGGTCTCACGATAACTAACTCACTCTACAGTACTAAAGGGGGACATTGCTAAACCATGTACGGTGCTAAATCTCCCACCAGCCCCCACTCCAACCTTGGGGATTAGAATTCAACATGAGATTTGAGCGGGGACACAGATCCAAACCATGTCATGGTGATGTATATTTTTAACCTAGTGAATTCTAGCTCAGATTAAGCATTGGAAATTATTTGGAAATACTTTACTGAATTCAGCACTTTATGCTATTTAAATCTTACTCTAAATTTTTATAGATATTTAAATGTATATGCTTAGATTAGGGATGTTACTTTTTAATACAAATAGCATGTTTTACTTAGGCATGGAAATCTGAAGAAATCCTAGGCTGTGAACCTATGCAAAAACCACTTGTGATCTACATCTTCAGTTGACAGATTTGAGCTTAAAAGGTCAGTATCTCACAGGCTGTAGGTTTGCTTCTAGAGTCAGAATTTTCTTCAGAGTTTGACTTGAGACTTGAGCTTTCATATAAGTTTTATGGCAATCTATAAGAAAATTAACTTCAATAGTTGATTATGAGTGTCTATTACAAGTCTAAAAAATAAATTGAAAAAAACATTTGTTGAATAAATAAATGACTAAATATATCTCACAAATTAATAATATTAACTTTTTGCAGTCTTTTTCTCAAAACCCAAAGTATATATTAAAATAAACAAATATATATTACACACACACACATACATTCAAAGAGAAAACATTCTACTCTTGAATCCTCTTTTTTTTCCAGTTCACTCATCCTAATACTTCAGCTACCTCATTACTTGCCTCCACTGAGGCAGCTGAAAGCCATTGATCCTACCAGGGATCCCCACTTCCTATCTCAACCATGTCTGCTCTTCCTTCATAGCTGGCATAAATTCCATGTTCCACCATATACTGTTCCTTGGCAGAAGCACTCGACCCTTCCTATATGCCTGATAAACCACAGTGTAGGTTAAGTCTGATCTCTGCTCACTCCATGTTTACACCTGTGCAAGTGAATCCAAAACACACAAGTGAGCTAACTGGTCCTATTTTAAATTCATGGTTATTAACCTCAAGTGGGTCCTTAATTCTGTTAGGAATCCAGAATTTATTCTCCTACATTTTCTCTTCCATTTTCTTTAATAAACATTTTATATTTTCATCTTTCTCCTCAAAATTCCAATGTCTCTTTCTTCATCCTCACTGTTAATGAAATATTGAAGCAATGGCACAAGAACTTTACCAAGCTCTCCTCATCACATGTGCTCACCAACCTGTACATGTGCCCTCCTTTTCCTGTTGCTGTGGATAAACTCGCTCTTAACCAAGCCCAATCCCTCAACCAGCTTCTAGATACCATCCCTCTCATCTTAATAAAACAGTGCCCTAGAGATTGCCTTTTTTTCTCTTCTAAGTCATTTATTTTTCTATTTTCATCTGTTCTTTTTCACAACTATGCAAATATGCTGTTATTTCTCCAACTTTTAAAATTTTTCTTTCTTTCTTTTTTTTTTTTTTGTTTTTTTTTTTGAGACAAGGTCTCGCTTTGTCATCCAGGCTGGAGTGCAGTGGCGGGATATTGGCTCACTGCAACTTCTGCCTCCCAGGTTTAAGCGATCCTCCTGCCTCTGCCTCCCTAGTAGCTGGGATCACAGGCATGTGCCACCACTCCTGGCTAATTTTTGTATCTTTAGTAGAGATGAGGTTTCGTCATGTTGGTCAGGCTGGTCTCAAATTCCTGACCTCATGTGATCCACCTACCTTGGCCTCCCAAAGTACTGGGATTATAGGTGTAAGCCACCGTGCCTGGCCAAAAATTTTCTTTCTTTAACTATGTGTTTCCCTCCAGCTAAAATCCTATTTGTTTCCTTCCCCATACAGTAACATTCCTTGAACTAGATGTTGATCCTCACTATTTCCAACTTCTCTCCTGCATAGCTTTCTTGAATCCACTCCTGTCAGGATTTTACACATACTGCTCCACAGAAATTTTTCTTCTCAAGGTCCCCAAACTTCCATGACTTTAAACCAAAGGCCATGTGTTAGTCTTCATCTTATGTAACCCATCAGTGACATTTAGTATTGTTTTTCACTCTCTCGTCTATAGAATACTCTCTTTGTTTGGCTTCCGGGACATAGCACTCATATGAGTTTCTTCTTACTTTCTTAGTGCCCCTTCTCAATCTCTTTACAGGTTGTTAATCAGCTCCTGGCCTCCAAATGTGGGTATGGTTCAGTCCTCCTATACTCACTTCATAGGTGATCTCAGTACTAGCTATGGAACAGGTGGCCAGGTAACTGCTAAAGACCAGTACTTCCCTTCTTTAGTGTAGAATGGTTGCTTGGAAAAAACTGCTCAGCCAGAGACTGTATTTCCAAGTTCTTCTCACATCTAACTGTGACCACTAGTCTACTTCTTGCCAAGGGTGTATGAGCAGAAGTCGTCTGCATTCCCCAGAAGTTCTTATGTGCATCATTTCTTTGTCCTCCATACCAGCAGAGAGAAAATGCCAGTTGGGAAGTCTCTGTTAGCCTAGATTCCTGAATGACTTGTGGAGCAGAACCCCTCCTACAAACCTATCACTTTTTGCTATTGGGGACTGGACTTTAACTGAGTGAAAGATTTCTATTCATTTAGGTCACTAGGGTTTGAGGCTTGAATTTCAGCGCCATCATTTAGGGGCTGAGTTTCTCCTTAATGGCATAGTATTTTCATAACTATTAATAAGATGCCAATTGATTGGTTGATGATCCAGTGATTTATATATCCATTCTGATCTTCTCCCCTAAACTTCAAGCCTGAATTTTCAACTGCCTTTGACATTTCCACTTAGAGATCTGACAGGTACCTTAAATCTACCATCTCCGAGGTTACTGACAGATATCTTCCCCACCTACCTCTTCCAGAAATTTCCCTGTCTCTGTTAAAAGCAACTCCATTCTTCTACTCCACAGAACAAAATGGCCTACATTAACTTGAAAGGTTCCTCTCTTTCTCTCACCCTCCACATCTGACCTTTTAGTTATAATCTCAGACCTATCTTCAAATATATATTCAGAATTGAAACATCTCTATAATCTGACCACTTCTTATAACTCCTACTGTCACCAAATTGAGTTGAACTAGCATCATCTCTTGCCTGGATTATTACAGAAGCCTTCTACCTTCATCTCGGTTTTTCCCCTTGCTCCCTTAAAGTGTATTCTCAATGCAAGAACTGAAGAAACCCTGTTAAAATAAAAGTCAGATAATCTCACTTGATTCTGCCCAGACCTTCCAAAGATTTCCCATCTTAGTGTAAAACTGATGTCCTTGCCAGGGTCTCCAGGACCATAGGTGCTAAGGCCTTTGTTCCTTCCCTAATTCCCAAAACCATTGATATTTATTTCTCTTGTTGTGTCTCACATTCTAAGAACTCTGTAGCTATGTATGCATGGCCTAGAAGACTGGAAAGAGACTTGTATTTTAGTATCAGCTTTCTCACTTAGACTGAATAGCTTTTGATCAACTTTCTTCATTGTTCTGTGTCTCACATTTCTTATTTCCTAAATAATATTGACCACATAAGATGGTTGTTTACTAGTAAGTAAAAAAACAATACTGGAACCTCTAAATTCATGGCAACATCATAATTATCATCACTCTCATCCTCATCACCACCACCACTACCATCATGATCACCATCCTCACCCTCACCATCATCACCATCTGTATTACCATTATTGTATTTATTATCATTATTCTGTAGCATAGTATTAAGAGTGTAACTTCTGTGGTCAAATTACCTATATTCAAGTCTTTACTAGCTGTGTGGCCTTGAGCAAGTTACATAATTTTCCTGTCTTTAGCTTCCTCATTTATGAAATGGGTACCCTAATGATATCTATAACTTAAGGTATTCTAAATATTTAATAAGATGATGGACACAGTATTTGAAAGAGAGCCTGTCTCATTGTGTGTACTCAATAAATGTTAACTACTGCTAATGTTGGGGCTCAAAAACGGATGCCTCAAAATGTAGTGGTTTGTACATGCTGAGCTGACGAAGAGGCCCCAGGGTCTCTCTGGCCTTTCCATTCCCCACTATCTCCCACTAAGTACAGGATAAAGTTGTTCTGTGAAGATCCCTTATCTGCCTAAAGTCTGGACTCACCAAAGGAAAAAAAAACAATTACCTTCAGTCCCTTCTTTGAGTTTTCATTAACTGAACTTATCTTGCAAGAAGAAAGACCGAAGTCTGTCAACACACCTGGACAGACTTCAGTTACAAACCGTTTTCTGCTCTGTGGGTTCAACAGATGTTGTCCCAGACCATTGCATGCTCTTCCAGCCCATTAAATTCCTGTAAAAATAATTTACTATCCCCCTAAATCATCCACACTTCCCTATCTCCCTTTCACCTAAGAAGTATGGCATAATAGCATTGGTACCCCATTGAGATATTGGCCAATCACTCTGTGACTCTCCCCATGCTCATGGTAGTAATAAATTGGAAAAGCCTCTTCTCTTATTAATCTGCCTTATTGTGAGTTGAATTTTCAGCAAAATTTCTGAGAGTAAAGAGAAACTTACCTTAGCCTCAACAGTATTACTATATCTCTTCTATCATGTTCGATAGTTCTTGAGGCCAAGATTCATGTGATCCATCTCTGTACCTCCTGCAAGAATGAATGCTTTGCACATAGTCAGTTTTCAAAAAGCGAAACAAATACTTAATTTTTGATTGTACAAATAAAGAAATGAATGGATGGATGGATAGGTGGATGGATGAAAAATGTAAGCAAAGATAAGTAAGGCAAAATGTAATACTAAGTTTTAGGCTAATGTTGTCCCTTTTGGATGTTATCAAGTTTTAAGGCTGATAATAGAACAGTATGAGCTCAGGGACTAGAGGAAGTATGGAGATTCAGAGGTACATTCACTAGATTTTCTTCCCCATAAAGAAATTACGTAGAAACCACAGAAGCAGTCCCCTGTGAACAATCTGGACCTCATTTCAATTGGAAGCAGCTGATGAGATTTTCTGAGGTAAACTCTTTTTAGTTGATATTTGCACAAACATGTTTTCTAGAGTGAACTTTGGTTGGATACATGGAAACTCAAAAAGCTTAGAAATTACTAAAGATCAAAGAGCAGTGGGAAGTTGAGAAAGGTGCTTGAATGAAGACTGGCATTTTTGAAGACTGGCATTTTTGACTCTGCTTTCTCTATTTCCAAGATTGGATTTGATCAGATTTCTATTTCCAGTAAGGAAGCAGTTTAGTAAATTCTAGAATAATAAACAAAATATACATTTGCAAAGGTACTCCTTATTTTCCATTCTGGTTTCTAGAAAGATCTTTGCCTTGAGCCTTTGAAGTACTCTCATTTATTGGGTCCCTAGAGGTACAAAGAGACTTAGTTGCAGGTACCTAGCAACTATAGATACTCTACAAATATTTGTTGAATTGATGAGTGAGGGCACCTTATATGTAACAAAAAGATTCTATTTAGACGTTCCTATGGGAACCGTAAAAATCATTTACTATCCCTCTAAAATCATCCATTCTTTCCTATCTCTCTTTCCTCTAAGAAGCAGGGTATATAAGCATCAGAACCCCTGACAGACTTCAGTCTCTCTTCCTGCAAGATAAGTTCGGATTTTGCTTTCTGACTACATTGTGTGTCAGGGTTCAGATGATACATGGCAGAGTTTAAAGGACAGGGAGTCTCTCTTCTCACATGTGACATCACAGTATTTGTAGCAGGATGAGCCAGGATGTAGGTGTGTGTCCATTCTACACAGACGTGTTAGATTCATATCTTAGATTTAAAAAACCTTTTATAAAGAAATCTAAAGTTACTTGTCCCAAGTCCCTTATTTTATGGAGGAAAACCAAAGTACTGAAAAACTTGGTGGTTGAATATCTGAAAACTGACTCTTAGCTTAAATATATTAGGATAATTCAATATTAAAAGTACCACTCTTAGCCAGGTGTGGTGGTGTGCCTGTAGTCCCAACTACTCAGGAGGCTGAGAAGGGAGGATCACTTGAGTCCAGGAGTTATTAGGAGTTTGAGGCCAGCCTGAGGCAACACAGTGAGACCCCATCTCTACAAAACCAAACAACAACAAAAAAATACCACTATTATTTATAAGCTTGAATTTGCAGAAAGTATCTTTTCATAAAGCAAAACATTTCTCTGCTGAAATAAATATATTTGGCCAAAAAGAAAGAGAGAAAATCATTTAATTCTGTGGGCATCAGTAAAATATCCATACCACTGTATGATCCTAGAAGTCTTTAGATTTTTGCTGAGAATCAAATCTCTTAAAAAGAAAGAAAGTAGTTTAGACACTGAGAACTTTCAAATATAGTAATAAGATAACCAAATCAATAATATTATGAGTGCCATCTTTTTATAGGCAAAGATTCTCAATTGATATACAATTAATGGCTAGTGGTTGTGCAATGAAGATTTAAAAACAAGGAGAATATAAAATATGAATATTATAAAGAATAGTGTGACATATTAGTATCTATTATTAGCCACTATTGCGACTAGTACACTGGTATCTGAGGATGGAGCCATTCCCTGGTCTGTCTCCGGATTGAGCATATATTGCACCTGCATGCTAGTTTCTAAGGGAGGTGCTAATCTCTGGCGCCGCGCTGTGGTACAGGAAAACCACTGCCACTCCACTCTACATCTGAAGAAGAAGGATAGCACATTAAACCTTTTGGAGTTGTGAAGACATGTGTTTGCTGGCATGCAGAGCCCTCTGCCTGCTCCTTCATACAGAAGTTCCTGGGGTTTCAACATTCAACAACTCTTCAGTAAGCTCCAAGCTCTGTATGGCAAGAGACATAAAGTTAAACCTCAGTTCCTCCTGAAGTTTCCAAAGCAGGAGTGGGGGATTTAAGACCAGTCTTGAGTTAGGTCAGGATCCTAATGGCCTCTGCCCAGCTCATATTTTCATATTTTAAGGTGCATGTCCTCTTAACCTAACTCAGCATTTTATACTAGTTTCTTTCCCTTGTAGCCAGAAAATATTTCAAAATCCTTTGTGATTCCTAGTCATTACACATCTACTGTCCCGCTTTGATGGCTATATAATTCAGGAGAGTAATTCCTATTAAAGTACTCCATTAAATACATTAATATTCTAACGGACCACTTTAGAGCAAAGTGAAGATAAAAAATGTGCAAGTTTGCCCTACAAGGTTCATAAATTCCTAGTAAATATTTCTATGCTATGTGAAAGTCAATCTCAAATCAGGTAACTGTAATTTCTAAAGATACTTAGACATCTTATAATGTGATTAAATTCACACAATATTTGGGTAGAAGGGGAAAAAAGACATGAGAGATCCCAAAATATGAATCAAGGATCACTGGAGGAAAACATTTCTTGTGAAATAGGAGAATTCATATCCATCCTACAACTGACCTAACTGTAGAGAAAGGCCTGCAGTTCAGATCCCTAGAATGTGAGAGCTGTTGATTTTATGGTTAATTCATACATTTATTCGTCCAACACATATTTAGTGGGTACTCACTGTTTCCCAGCACTATGCTAGGAGTTAAAGATAAAATAATGAGTCAAATAGACCAATCCCTTCACAGAGCTTTTCAGAGAAAAGCAAAATAATTAAGTGCTGAAAAGTTATGGGAGATCAAAGGGTGTAAAAGAAGGCTCCCAATTAGTCCAGAAATTCAGCTACCAGGTAAGACGTCCAAAGGTCGCTAAGAAACCACTTAAGGATGCTAAATGTGTACACACGATTAGCTTCTTGTCTCAGTCATTCCATGGGTGGTGTTATCACTTTCAAGAACTGAGCTCCTAGTCAGAGGGCACTTTGAAGAAATAGCCCAGCCAAGTCGCTCTCAGCATAGTGACTTAATTTAACGCTCTTTAAATTTGCTTTAAGGGAAAGATTAAAAGAGTGTCTTTTTAAACTAATTTCCTCACCTCCCATTTACAAGAATAAATAAAAGGACTTTTTTTTTCAAATGTAAGAAAAAGTGGATAGCCTTTAACTGCAGTAGCATAGATGTATAAAGTTAAAGTGATACCACAGAGAGTCTGTAATCTTTTTGGTGACTGGGCAGTAAGGGCCCAGAAACAGATTTGTCATTCATTTTCTTGTTCCTGATGAGCAGTCATTCTTAAAAGTGTTATGTGACAGACTCCCAGAAATTATTGTCTAAATATGCCCTTGTCCTATTACTATGTCACCAAGTTTGTAGAACTGGCCTGATTCACTTACTAAAACTTTATCCTGCTATAATATTTTTGAACAGTCCCTGAACTATTCTCCACTACTTAAAATATAAAGAATATAACCTGCTGTTTCCGGGCAACAAGTCATGGAGTGGAGAGTGAGATGAAACCAGTATTAGCCTGGATAGACTTGGGTGTGAATTCCTTCCAGACACTTACTTAATAGTTCTTATCTGCTGCTTTTTCACAGGGTTATGTTCAGCACATACCTTTAATAAAAGTTTCCAGTGAAAGGAGAAGGGGAGGCTGAGTTTTGGATGCACAGTGATTCTTTTTAAGATATTATCTTTAGTTTCAATTCTGTAGCACTTTAAAAAAAACTGATGCTTTTTGAAATATCAGATGAAGTAGTGCCCTGTAACATCTCTCAGAATTCTTCTCTCTTTTTAGCCTGGACATATCCCTTCATTACTTAGAAGGCACAATGAGGACTGTTCCTTATTTTCTTCTATGCAGGTGAAAGATTTTTTTTTTTTTTTTGTACCCTCTGATGACATCTCACTGATTTTCTATGTTAGAAGTTTGAAAAAAAAAAGAAAAGAAAAAGAAAATACTGCTTTGAAGGTCGAACTGCCTGGTGTTTGTTTAATAGTAGAAGCCACGTGTTTTGACACATCAAAGATTAAGAAAAGAGATTTGATTTCATAAATATCAAAGGGAAAACTCTCAGTTAATTGAACGGCAACTAGTCGGCCTTTTGTGCTCATTTCAGTTCCTGGCGATAAAGACGCTCCAACAGTGAAACTGGAACCAGTGAAGAAGGCTGCGCTCTGAACGACAGAAAGGTTGGCTCTGCCTGAGAAAGCCCTTTTAGATCCAGAGGAAAATCGCGCTTCCTCTCTTTTCCTAACCGCAGCCTGTCCTATAATTAGCGGAGCAAGTCAATCTGAGCTAGGCAAATCACTGGTTTTCCATGAAATAATTACATTTCTTATGCTCTTGTACATGTACACCTCTAAGCCTAAAAGCAGAGAAAGATGTTTTGGTTTTACGTGAGCTGGGGGAGGGAGAATGAGAGGGGCAGCGACAGTGTAGCGATGGGTGAAAGCAGCCGTGTGGCAGAGGAGACAGACAGGATCCCGTGGGGGCGTGGGAACACTGAGTTCCGCACAAGGAGTTTCCCTGCGCAGAGCACCTTGTGCGCCAGTTAACTCTTGGAAGGGAAACAAAATGAGGCTTTTCTAAACTTTCAGTACGTCCAGAGAGCCCCATGCTGTGTCTTGGCCTCCGCAGCACCGGGCTGGGGTGACGGCACCCCTCCTCCACTCACCCGGGCTTCTCCAGACCCCGAGCCTGTGGAGCCTCTCTGCGCGCCCAGCGCACCCGGGTGTCCCCTTGCAGGAGCCTGCGGTGGGGAGGGGGAGGGAAGGGCGCGAGGCGTGGGTAGCGCCGGTCCCTTCCCTGGGTGGACGCCCGACGCTGCCTCCGGGGCGGAGACAGCTCCGGCCACCATGAGCCCGGTGCCGCGATTCCAGCCACAGTCCGCCGGCTCTGGGGGTGGCAGGTCTTGGCGCGCGGTGCCAACGCGAAGGGAGCGCAGCCATCGCCCCCGCGGTCACTGGGGCCCCGCGTCGCCCGCGGGCTCGGGCAGGTGCGCGGTGTGCCGGCCGGGTCCCCTTGTCCTCCTGCCCGGCGGCTTGGGCGCCGCGCCCGCCCCGCCCCCGCCTCCGCCCGCGGGCCGCCCTGGGCAGGGCCTGCAGCTGCGACAGGAGAGTCGCGGACGGGCATGGGCCGGCGGCCGGCGGCGGAGGGCGGCTGAGGGCTGCTGAGGGCCAGCGCGGTGGCCTCTCGTCGCCCTGCACGTGCCCCGCCAGGCAGTGCGCCTGCTCGCAGCGAGGACCTAGCTGTCTGGTTGCAGAGACCGGGTCCCGTAGCGGCGGCGGGGGGGCTCTCGCTGCCTTGCTCAGCACGGGGAGGGGCGGAGCGGGCGGCGCTACCCGGGCGCGATGCGCTGAGCGCGCGGGGGGCCAAGCGCCCGGCCCCTCGGCGGCCCCCGGCGGCACCCATGGAACTACTGGGCGACGGGAGGATCCTGCGGGCGCCACCGCCTCAGCTGCTGCTGCTCCTGCTCCTGCAGGTGGCAGGGCCCGCGGGCGCCCTGGCGGAGACCTTGCTGGACGCGCCGAGGGCCATGGGCACCAGCTCCAGCCCGCCCAGTCCTGCGAGTGTGGTGGCTCCCGGAACGACGCCGTTTGAGGAGAGCCGGCTGCCGGTGTTCACCCTGGATTACCCCCATGTGCAGATCCCCTTCGAGATTACCCTGTGGATCCTGCTGGCCTCCCTGGCCAAGATTGGTGAGCGAGCTGGACTCGTGGGGAATGGGAGGGGGCGATCTCTGGGGGACACCTGGAGGGTGACTGGGTCAGCCAGGTGACCTCTAGATAGTGACCACCTCATCCTGGATTCAGGGCAGGGGCGACAGATAGAGCAGCTTCTTCTGGTTGAAAAGGACTCTAGGAAGAGCAGTTTCCCATTTTGGTTCTTAAATGAACATTGGTCTTGAAATGGCCCCAAAGTGTAAGTTCTACAAACTTAGCGATTACTGCTTTCTTCTGCTGCACGGAACGCCAAGTTTGTCAGTCCTCTGCTTGAGTTGAGTGAGACCTATTTATTGACGAGTATGAGTCTCACCTGCAGGGAGAGACGCGCAGACCAACCCCGAGGCTATTCCTAATGTGGTTAAAGCGCTGAATGCTGCAGGAGAGAGGGGCCTTGGCAGTGACACAGACCCTGCCGTGCGCCCGACTAACGAGGTGCAGGGAAGGAGACCAGGGCACCTGAGTGCCTGCATCTGCAACAGGGACGCCCTGTCTCCTCCCTCTTTTGGGCTGAGGCTGTCAATCTCCAGGAAGCTTTTGCGTCAGGGATGGCCGAGGCCAGTGAGGGGAGATGCATATTTAAAAATAAGTAACTCTGGGCCCAGGACAGTGGCCCAGCCTGTAATCCCAGCACTTTGGAAGGCCCAGATGTGAAGAGCCCTTGAGGCCAGGAGTTTGAGATCATCATAGGCAAGATAGCAAGACCCAGTGATACAAAAAGAAAAAAGAAAAAGTATTCTGGTGTTGTTGTGGTGCACATCTGTATTCCCTTGGAGGCTGAGGTGGGATCCTGAGGGAAGAGGATCGCTTAAACTCCGGAGGTTGTTGTTGCCGTGAGCCATGAATGGCACCACCGCACTTCAGCCTGGGCCACAGAGAGACACCTTGCCTCGGGGAAAAAAAAATTACCCACTTTCACACCACTTTTAACTCTCATTTTGAAAGCAGAACCCTAAGAATGTATTTTCTCATCTTCATTAGCCATGCCACAGAAACTTTTATGTTATGAGCATGGTGCTTTATAATATTTTTACTTTATATTTTAAAGACTTAAAAAAAAATCTTGAAATATATAGACTACTGTTATAATGATCTGAAAAAGCTGTTAGGTCCAAAGACTGTATGCATTATATGTGTTTTACGTGTTTACCCTGTGCGATGAAGCAGATATCCATAAAGAATGAAAAGATGCATTGCCTGCCATCTTCAGAGAGCTCACTGATGAGTGGAGAGAGGCATACACACTATGTGATTATTGCCCAGGACAGTGCTAAGTAGGATGAAACTCAGAAAAAGATAGTATGCCATTGCAGGGAAGCAGAGAGCACTTCCTCATGCAGACCAAACATTTAAACTGGATTTTCCAGGAAGACCAAGATCTAGTCAGTTAGAGAGAAAAAGGAGCCGCATACCAGAGAGGAATGAACAAAGACATAAATTGGGAGGGGAATGCAAAGGTAGAAGGGATGGTTTACAGGAGGCCAGAAGCTGTGGTAGGTAAACCGGAAGCAAATCTTCATGCCAGATAAAATTAATTAGATTCTATTAGTGGTGACTAAGAGAAATACATATTATTTAATGACTCTGAAGTCTATAATTGCCTGGCTTTAACGTGGTTCTACTAGTCAAGTGTCTTAATTCTACTGAGAAATAGTATGAGGGAGATGGGCTTCACCATCTACCAAGGAGATACGCATATTTTTGCAAATTTATTGCCTCTAATAATAATAATAAACTCAGATGCTACAAGCCTGCCCTGTAGGGAGTGCCGGTATTAATACTCCCACTTGGTAGAGGTGTAAACTTTGAGTGAGTTTGCACCCAGAAGCACGCAAAGTGGAGAGCCAAAATGAATGACCTGCTCCCTGTCACTCTCTCTGAGCCTGGAGGCTCCATCACTGGAGGGCTGCTTCTGTGCCTGTTTCCATTACTGCTTCTCTGTTGTCATTTCTATTCCAACTCTCTCCTTTGTTTGCCACTCCTGATTATTTTAATCTGGTTAATTACAATAATAACAGCCACTAGGAGGCACTTAAAGGCATTATCTCTAATTTTTACAATCACCGTGCCAGGTAGGTGTTGATTTCTTGGTTTCATATAGGAGGAAATGAAGAAATGGGGTGATTAACTTGCTGGTAGGTGGTGAGCCAGAATTCCAGCCAGGTCTGTCTCATTTCTCATCTTTGTGTCTTTCCAGAAGGCTTGTTCTGTTGTGAGGATTAAATGAGAATGAATTTCTAACATCCTTAGAACAAAGCTGGGCATACAGTAAACGCTCCATCACTTCATCTATATCGTCATCATTAGTAGCGGTGAGGGTAGCGGTGTAGTCAGAGTAGCAGTAGTAATCGTGCAGTTTCTGGCACTACAGCACCTTTTCCACTGTTTACTGTCCTGGACTGTCTCCTGTCTCTCTTTACTCTGTCTTGACCTCAGCCTTCTGCAAGTGTTCTTATTCTGTGGGCTGCCTTTCTGCACTTGCTCTCTTTCTGTCCTGTTCCATTCATTTTATTGAACCATCTCACTTTAATTGCATGATATTTTGTTAAAGGCATTCATGCTTGCTTGCATAAGAGTTTGCAGGTGTATTTGTCTCTCCACTAGCATTTTCTTAGCCCAGATATGATTATTCTCCCTGAGCCCCCTCTGTTCTGGTTGCCAGTTTCTGCTTTCTCCTGCCTTGTGCTTTGCTATGGGAATCATCACATATTGCACTTCCTGTCCTCTCCCAAATTCTGAACATCTCTGGCTGCTATTTTATCTTTCCTTTCTGCATCTCAGTGTCACAGAGATGATAATTTCCACCCAGAGAGGGGTCTAAACAGCCAAATGGAGACTACCATGGGTAGAGTGAAGAGTATGTTTCTCAGGACAGAAAGTGGAGTTTGAGAGTCCAAAATGCTGGTGCCTGGGGTCTTTTCTCTAGACTCTCCTGCATATACCCCAGCGCTGTCCTGCAGCTTCCCCTGTGTTCCTAGAGGAGCCAGGAAATGCTCAGAAATCCCCACCCCTCCTTTTGCTCCCAGAGTTCTGAACTGTTGGGTTTTAAGCTAGACTGTCCTGGTGCTGTGGGACAGTTTTGTACCCCACTAAACAGTCATCTAGTCATTTCTCTTTCTACGTTTGCTCTGAAAAAGCTATTTTGGGGTGGCTTTATGACTTAAGTTGCTCATATTTGAGAATGAGGAGGAATTTAAGCTGCGCAGGTGGATGTGAAACTATGGGGTAATACAGGTGCTAACCCCTGCAAAATGCCATGGTTTCTATTTGGGGCACTTTTATGCCATTTGTATAGTGTACCTAACCTTACCTAACTCAGAAAACGTGGAGGAACATTGCTAGTAATTAATCTAAACATGGTTAAATTAATAGGCTATCCAAAGTGGAGGCTCCAAATGACATTTGTAGGGGGGTTTAAATAACGCCTGATTGTGAATTCAGAATAGTTTTCTAATATAATATATATTACATTATATATTATAAGCCAATATAATCTTAGAAATATTACAATCAGAAGTGAGAAAATGCATTTTTGGCCAAGTATTGAATGATTCAGCTTAACTCTTGTTACATTTAATTATCAGGGAAAATCAACTTCCTAATTCATCCAGAAAAAGTAGTTTTGTAGTTATAAAATTGACCAAAACGATGATGATAATGATGGTGATGATGATAAAAATGATGATGAGTGTTTATGAAATAGGTCAAAAAACATTTTTTTAAGCACAGTAAATTTAATATACCTTGGAAAAGCTTTAAAAGTTTTGGCAAGAAATGTTTCCTCATTTGTTTTTTACTTAGATCCTCGCACACGTGAACTCTTATTATTCTTTCACTTTGAATATTTATATTTTGAGTAACCGTGATTATTTTTACAGATATAAATACACACATTGCTTGGTAAATCCTGTACAAAGGAACGGAGTTCTACAACCTGGAATAATGGGTAGCCGAAGAATTAAGATAATATTTTCTGGTGTGTTTTAAGATTGCCTCCTCGGATTTCTTAGCCCATGAAGTGACCCAGTGGGGTTTTTGCTAATTTGGGTGAACTTGGACATGGACTGTATTTCTTCTCAAGGTTCAAGGACAAAGTACTGAGTACCTTGCTGTCTAAAGTAACAGAGCTCCCTTCTTTGTCCTGGGGTTCCTCAAACCATATCTTGAGGTCTTGTGAGCTGGCCTATTTGCATCTCCTTTCAAATGTCACTGGTCACTCTGCTCTTCTTATTTTCTCTGCCCCTAAGTTGGAGTAGGATGCAGAAATTTCCACCTCCCTCCATCCTGCTATCATGAAATTAAATAAATTTTTTTCTCATAATTTTAAGGGAAAGATAGAAAGTGGTTTGGCTCATGAAGACGTCTCCCCTAGGATCCAGGATATCCTGAAATTGAGATAGGAAACCTAAGAGTTTCATATCTGTCTGAATTACAGAGATTTTGATCTCCAAAAAAACTTACCCTTGAACTTAGTCTGTTTTTCTTTGTCCTCTGGTTTTCTTGGGCATATTCATCAACTGGTCGGTCAGTGGATGGAGCTCAGGGTCTTTACCTGCTGTCTGAACCACATCTCACTTTGAACACACTTCCAAATTCTCAAGAGTTCTTGGTGGCAGGTATTGGTTCCTAGTAAAGTTAAAAGAGGAGCAGTGATTCCTTTTCTTCTCAAAGCCTCCATCTTTTACCAGTGGATTGCTCATAGATTTTCTGCTCTCTGCCTGAAGGATGACTTCAATAGCTTTCTCATCTTCTCTCATAGGGTGTCTTCTAGAATTTCATCCCCGCACTTCACCTCTGAAGTGTTTTTGTACCCTTTAAGATAATAGATATTTTTATCACCAAATGAAAATGTTACATTGTACCAACTTTAGCAATGATAACAATACTCAGCTTTATTTCTTACAAAATTATTTCACCTGTCCTGAAGCCCTAAGATATATATAATGAACTATTTGCATAAAACTGTTTGTTCTGGCCAGGTGTGGCAGCTCACAACTGTGATCTCAGCACTTTGTGGGGCTGAAGTGGGAGGATCACTTGAGGCCAGAAGTGAGACCCAATTGCTTCAAAACCTTTTTTTTTTTTAAGAGCCAAGTTTGGTGGCCTGTGCCTTTAGTCTCAGTGACTCAAGAGATATGCAGAAGGATCCCTTGAGCTCAGGAGTTTAAGGTTACAGTGACCTGTGATGGTGCCACTGCTCCAGTGTGGGTGGGCAACAGACAGATGGAGACCCAGCCCTGTGTGCAATAGCAAAGGCATAGAACCAACCCAAATGCCCATCAATGATAGACTGGACAAAGGAAATGTGGTATATACACACCATGGAATACTACACAGCCATAAAAAATGACAAGCTTGTGTCCTTTGTAGGGACTTGGATGAAACTGGAAGCCATCATTCTCAGCAAACTGACACAAGAACAGAAAACCAAACACTGCATGTTTTCACTCATAGGTGGGTGTTGAACAATGAGAACACGTGGACTCAGGGAGGGGAGCAGCACACACTGGGGGCAGTTGGAGGGGTGGGAGAGGGACAGCAGGGTTGGGGAGGGTGGGGAGGGATAACATGGGGAGAAATGCTGGATATAGTACACACTTAAAGTAAAATAAAAATAAAAATAAAAATAAACCAAAGTGTACCTTGGATGCTGTCAAAACTCACCAGTAAAACCAAGTGAATTTGATGGTTTTGGTTTTGATAGTTTTGATAGATTTGATAGATTTTAACCAATGAGTCCATTGCTTGAGTGTTTATAGTTCTATTTGGTTTATCTGTGTCTTCTGGGGTCAATTTCGGTAATTTGTATTTTTTATAAAATTATTATTTTGAGTTTTTAAAATTGGGAGAAAGTTACTTCTGATTTAAAAGATCACCATTTTACATGCATTTATGTTCTCCTTTCTGTTTCTAATATTGTTTTTTTTTCTTCTTCTTTTTTTTAACCTTGATCAGGTATGCAGGAGTTTATCTGTTTGATACTTTATCAAAGAATTATCTTTTGGTTGGCTTCTAAGTTATCTGCTTCTGCTCTAACTTTCATAATTTACTTACTTCTGCTTCCTTTGGGTTTATTTATTTAATTATTGAATTGAAACCTTAATCCATTAATTGTTTAGTTTACTTATGTTCTATTTATATATTAATTCCCACCTTACAAGATAAGAAACACCAATATTTAAAAACATAATTGATATTATTTTTGGTAGTTTCTCTATTTTTATGAATATCTGAGATCCCAAATTGACATGCACTTATGCTAAAATGACATCAGTCTTATTAAAACGAACAAAAGTACTTCAGTAGATTACTTACTTACTGAAACTCCTAATAAGCCATTTCCCCTAATCAATTTATCCAAAATATGGGTATTTGCTTCTTTTCATTTAATTCAAATCTATGATATACTGTATGCTTAAGACTCTGTCACAAACTAAACATATTCATAATCCTCAAAGTTTATGTAAATTCATCTTTTCATACAAATAATAATAAGAATTCTAAAAAGAAAATATTTCAGGTAAATTATGCAAATGACATAAGAGTTTCTGAATAAATTGCATGGTATCTTTACTGCTGTTAAGTAGGAAACCATGGGTGTTCTGAAAGGATTACTTAACACAGCATACCAATGATAAAACTGGAATGATGACTGCTTTTCATGGATCTCATCTCAAGATGCTCAGAGTCCATAAAATCAGTTTGATCTTCATGGAGCCAAAGGAATGCTTCGTAAACTAAAATAGGATTATTCAATGAAACTCTTCTTAAAGATGAATTCTCACGATCCAAATGGGTACATTTTGGAAGAATGGCAGTATATGTATTTAAGGCTAGAAATATACTCATTTTTCCTACTGTAGTTATACAGCGTCATTTTGATATGCAGGGTTTTTACTGTCACTCAGCTCTCAGTATTTTTAAACCCACTTGTGATATTTTATTCTAACTCAATAATTAGTTAGAATTTTACTTCTCAGTTAATGAATTTATGGAGATTTGGGTTTTTTGTTGTCATTGTTGGTTTTACAGATAGGTTCTCACTATGTTGCCGTGGCTGGCTGCTCTCAAACTCCTTAGCTCAAATGATTGTCCCACTTAAGCCTTCCAAGTAGCTGTGACTACAGGCGTGCACCACCATGCCCAGTTGCTTTTTATTTTATTCACATTTTATTGCACTTTGGTATATAATCAGTATTATACCTATCTAACCAAAAGTATTATAGTGTTGATTTTAGCTTGGATTTAATGCTGATTGCGATGTCCTTTATGGTTTGTTTTATTGACATTTTAAAAACTATATTTTCCATTTATGCTTGAAAAAGAATGTGTATTCTCTATTTATTGTGTACAGGATTTTATGTACTTACATATATATATATATTTATAGACACACAGAGACTACATAAAATTTCTAATTTTGGTGTTAAAATCTTCAATAGCATTACCAGTTTTTGACTACTTTATCAGTTCCTGGGTTACATTAAAATCACTTCTAGGATTGTAATGACAATTACTATTTGTAATTGTTTCAATTTTTGCTTTGTTTTGATGCTATGTTATTACATACTCATTCAATATTGTTACCTCTTCAAAGTGAGTTGTTCCTTTAATTATTAAGTTTTTAACTTCCTTATTTCAAGTACTTGTGGCTCAGAGTGTATTTTTTCAGGTAAAACTATTATCATTTAAAAGAAAGCTAGATTTTGGACATGTACTTTTTTCCATATCTGTTTTCAATATATGCATTTTCCAGATTCGTATGTTTATACCTTTACTATTAAATGAGTTGTGTCATTTTCATTTTGATATGCCTCATTAAACCACATATATCTGGATTTTGCATCTTTAATTAAACATTTTAAATCACTGTAGTTTAAAAAGAGAAATGTAATTACACTTACTGTGAGTAATGATACATTTTGACTTATTTTGCTCTCTGTTTACTGTGCTTTTACTTGCTGTCCTAATCTTTCTTTCTTGCCATGTTTTGGCTTGATTGATTTCTCTTTTTTATTTGTTTCTTACACATAATTATATATTCCATTTCTATTCTTTTTAAGGTTACCATTCAGTTTTAGTGTGATTATCTGATTTAACAGGAGTTAACCAGACTACCATGCCTCACATCTCAGATACATATTCCTACATATTTTGTAGTTGTGTGATTTTGAGTATACAACTTACACTCTCAGGGCTCAGTATCCCTGGCGGTAAAGTGAGGACAATAAAAGTACCAATGTCATACATAGGCTGCTGTGTGAAGTAAATTAGCTAATACAGGTAAAATGTTAAAATAATTTTATGGAGCATAATGGCATAAAATATGTTCCTAGAACATAAAAGTATTTGCTATTTTTATTATCTTCTTCCTAAAACTTGAACTTTTAAAAATTCTAACCGCCTATTTCAGAATTATAATATTTTGTCATAATTCATATTTGGATTGTATTTAACTTCCTCTGAATTAGTTTTTACTTTGTATAAGAAGTAGTTATATAGATTTGCAAACATGTTTTCCAGTTTTTCTTTATTTTTTATCTCTTTCTGCCTTGCGGATTGTTTTTCGTTTGTATTTGTTTTTACTGATGTATATTCTTTAGTGGATACTTCAGGGAAGGCTTAGTCTTGTATGAAAAGATCTTTATTTTGATTATACTCTTGAAGGATAAATATAACCGAGTGTAGGATTTGGTGTTGTCATCACTTGTCATGTGGAATATATTACTTCAATACATTTGTCCTTTTTTGTTGGTAGGTAGAATTATGTTGTTACACTGCCTTTTGATATTAATTTGACTGATATCTCTGGTTTCATTTAAGTTCTTAAAATTGTTTCTGATATTCTGCTATTTTCTCAATGTGTCTAAGTATAGATTTACTTTATTTTTCTTGCTCAGAACTTGTTACACTTCCATGCTTCTTAACTGCTGTTTCTTGTTTTTCGTTTCTTCATTGCTGTGGTATTTCTTGGTGATTTTATCTTATCTTTTTTCCAGCTTACCATATTTTACTCTCAGTGCATTTCCAATCTGTGGTTAACCTACTCACTGGATTTTTAGTTTTAATTATATTTTCATTTATGCTTTTTCAAGTCTATCTGTGTTTTGTTCATGCTGTTATATTACGTAATTATAGTAATTAGTGGTTTTATCCCTCTTTTTATTACTTTTATTTCTTTAAACTGTATTCATTTTATAGTCTCTTTCGGATTGTTCTATTATTTCTAGTACTTGGGGTGCTAATTCTTATATTTATCCATTCACTGACTTTCTCTTTTCAATATTTATGTAGATTGTAGTTTTAATTATGAGCTTAATTCAGTAGGGGATGTTTATTTGGTAAATGTCTGTTTCCTTTAAGTTGTAAAATATTCTTACAAAATGGTTTGGAGTGTGCTTCTTGCTGAGACCTAGGGTTTCAATGTTTCATTTTTACTATTTGTTTCTTAACTTGGTTTTCCTATGTGATTCAAGTACTGTAGATATCGATTTAATATCTGTATGTGGTATAGACCTGGAATTTTATACTTCGTGGGTGAATTTTCCCCTGGCCCAAAGCCATAAGGAGTTGACACATTTCTTTTCTTCCTTTTTTCCTTGGCTAAAAACATCTTTTTTTCTAGTATTTAATTATTTAGGACAATGTAGCTCTAGAAAACTCAGGAATTTATTCAAGTGGTCTTTCTTTAGTGGTCTAAAGTCAAATTTCCCGTCCTCATGTAGGTCTTAAAATGTCAGATCCTAGCACATAGGTCACACATCTATGCAGGAATTCCCCTGGTTCACTGTGACTTCAAATGCTACTGACATATCTCATTTTGATTTTCTTATTTCTTGCCTCCTAGACCTTTTCCTTTATTTTGAACTTAGCTAGATATTAATATCTTACGTAGTAGTAATGTGGAGACACCATTTGTGTCCATATTGTTGGATATCTCTGACATTTTACACAGCATGTTTTAAGAATATACTTTCTATAGAATGTTTAAAGCTCATGGTTATGTTGTCATAATGGCTTCTCTTTAATGTAAGGTAAAAATAATGAGTACTTTCCTAATTTTCAATAGGAAGGATGTGGGGGTGTAACTGTACTGCTTCTGCTTTATTTTGTGTATTTTCATGCTTGTGTAGAAGAGGAATAACTTAGCAGTTGACGAAGTGTTCAACCAAAGTTTTGGGAAAGATCCCCCCAGATTAGAAGTAGGAAGACCCTATTGTAATTCCACTTCTGCCATTAACTTGGTCTTATGACCCTGTCAACTATTCATGTACTTGGTTCTTCCATTTAATTAATGAAAGTGGGGATATATGTATCTGTCCTATCTGTTTAATATTTTCATCATTATAAGATTGTCTTCAGGGGAGGATATCATTTATAACAAAGCTGTTACGTTTACAGCAAAAGAGACTTAAGCCAAGAGAAGCATGTGTTTATTATATTAAAGTGATAGGTGGACATGGGCATATTGTCATTTTAAATGATACATACACAATTATAGCTTATTCTCTTGCAATTACATCTTTTAAATATATGAGTCATAATTGATGCACTTTCTGCAACAGTCCCGTACATTGTTTATCACTGTACATGGGCTTTGTCATCTTGATTTGTCAAATTCATCCCTTGTTTGAAGACAACTTGTATTCCTCTTCCTCTCTAATAATTCCAGTGGGTAGGGCAGAGGAATTCCACCAAAAGATCTTTGTATGACTGTGACAAGCATACTTTCCAGGTGACTTTCACATTATTAGTTTCTGCTGGCACACAAAGGCTCATACGGAAAAGACACAAAAGAAAAATCAAACTCACACTACATTTAGAAATTTCACCTAAAAATGAATCAGATTACACCTGCCTGCTCTGTCTGAGAAGCACTCTAAAGAAGTATAAAGGTTTTGCTATCCATAGAAAGTTTTTTAGAAAATCGCATGGCAGTGAAACGACCCCATAGCCATATTTTTGTGACCTTGCCTCCGGTTGCTTTTCCCAGTTCCTGGACCTGTTTCCTGAGGACCCACTGGCTGGGAAACCTGAGCAGTGTAATGCAACCAGGGGCAAATTTTCTTGTAGCACAGAAGGGTGGAGATGGGTGAGACTCAGTAATCCCTCTATCACAGTTTCTTGAATAAAATAATAATAGCTAACAAGGACAGAACACTATTCTCTGCCAGGTATTTGAGCCAAGCGCTTTACATTCATTGTTTTATTTAATCCTCATGGTAATTATGGGAGGTAGGCACCATTATTATTCCCAGTTTTAAAAAATAGATGAGGATAAGAGTTTAAGGAGCTTACGTAACTTGTCCAGGGTGTCAGCTATCAAGTGGCAGAGGTGACACGGCTCGCTCTTTATCACTAGGATGTGTCTCGCTCAGCCCCTACCTCTCACGAGGACGAATATTAAAGTACCATCCTTCCGGTGTGGTCTCCCGCACCTTACTCATGCTTAACCTGGAGCCAGAGGCCTGCATTTGAGTCTCATGCTTGACTGATAGGTCTCATGACAGTCTCAGATTGCCGTTGTAAAATCACACAATAATAATAGCACCCAGCCTCCTTCGTGTGAGGGCCAACCAAAGCACTACATGGAGAAAGTCCATTGCAACCGCAAAGTTAGGATTAATCTGACTGCATAACAACTCTAAACCGGGTAGGACAAAAAGACCTAAGGAAAAGGTAAGGTAGTGGAACTTAGTCGTACCAGAGCCTGACCACAAGTCTAGAAATTCAGAATCTTGGCCTGGTCTTTTCCATCATCCATGAAGCACAGAATACAGAATTTTAATGGTTTTGAGATACATATTTAACACGTTAAGTATTCATAGGTTAAGGAAAGATTCAAGACATGTAACTTAAGCTATCACGTGGATTTTAATAAATTCAACCACAACAGATTTACAGGAGAAAAGATGTTAAATGTTTCATTGTTACACACACATACACATGCATTACCCATGCAAACAGGTACATATAGGGAAGAAGCACACATAAATGACATTCATTAGAATGTGTGCTCAGTGAGGGAAAGGACTTTGTGTTTGACTCATCATCTGGAACAATACCTGGTACATAGTACAAACTCAATAAATAATTACTGAGCAAATGAGTAACTCAATAACATTTAGAGAAACTCTTTTTCACCACACTTTAATGATGTAATTAAAGTTACCACACTGCCTGGTTGTCCATGATATTTATGGTTTTCATTTGTTACAAATGTCCCATCACATATATTATTATTGTGTCATTTCACTGTCAGATATCCTCGTTTGGATGTTAATTTGATCACTCTATTATAGTGCATATACTATTATTGGATATACTTTTAATGGTATCTTAAGCTCTGCTGTCCAAAATCCCAGCCCTGCTACTTACTAGCTGTGGATTTGGGTGAGTCAACTAACTTCTCTAACCCCTGTTATTTCATCAGTAAAATGAGCTCATAGTAGTAGCTTCTTCATTAGGTTGTTGTGAGGATACAGTTAACACATTTATAAAACTTGCTACTTTATAGACCTTGGAAATTTGGATAGCCTTGAAGGAGAACACATTTGTTTCTTTTTCCCCAATGTGCAATTGTATTATGTCATGAATATCTGTTGTGTCCATTTGCTCCACAGCAAGTTGTTAGATGTCCTGATCTTCTGCCGTTGGTGTTATGAATAGGTTTCTTTCAAAATCATGCATATGTCAGCATCTAAAATATGTTTCATGAGTTAAAAAAATCATTTTTTTCTGCTTTTGTTAAGTTAGATTGCAATAGAAAAGAAAGGCAATGCACGCCTTTTTTTAAATCCCAGGTTCTTGTTTTGGAAAATGAAAGGTGAGCAGCCAGGCGTAATTGGTGGAGGGCATAAGAAACACCGGGCATGCAGGACTCACAGTCAGCTGAGACTCCCTGTAGGAGTAGGCTCTCTCATTGACCCTCCTCAGGACACTTTCTGGAAAGCCCCGAGCTTCGGGGTCTCTCTGTGTCATCAGGGTCCGCAGATGCATCAGCTCACACACTTGGAATAAGCACGTTGTTCAGCAGTTGCTTTCGTGCTTTTCGTACCAAGAGTGTTTCTTTCAGAATCTAGACGGGAAAGAATGTTAAAGCAAAGTGCTGCCTAAAGTAATTATTGCTATTTTAGAAACGTCACCCCCCACTGTTCATTACCAGTATTCTAAGGCAGAATCATGCATCGGCTGACTGTACATTTTCTCTTAACGGAACACTGGAATGGTGAGGAGAAACGATACTGAGACATTGCGGCCTCTTCTTTCCTATCTGATTGAAAGTCTTGGTGTTCAGGGATGGGAAGGATACACTGTTAGTGTCAACACGCCTGGTCTACTTAGGAGAATGGCAGCATTCTTTGTGTGTTCGCTCGTGAAGTTTCTGGATGAGTATGAAACATGCTGACTCCGGCTCGAAGAGCTTTAAAGGGAAATAAGAATACATCTGCACCTGTGTGCAGTGATCCCAGTTTCTCTGTATCCTGTTGCCCAGGTTTTGCTTTCCTTTGAGCTGTTTCTCACTCTCTGACATATGATTATTTATGTGTGAGTTAGCTGTTCACTCGCTGTTCATCCCTCTTCAAGAGAGGCTCCAGGGACATGGGCGTCTTTTTAAAAATGTTATGGCTTACAATTTATATAGTTAAAACCAAGTTACACTGTTTTGTACCTTCTTTTTTAAAATCTTTTTCTTTCTGTTTGGTCTTGTTTCAATTTTCTGTTTTGAAGCCACTAAAACCAGGGAGCTGTTACTGTTCCTAAATCTTGGAGCAAAAATGAGTATAATTGGCAAGACTCTAGTCCTCTATTTTCCCCCTGAATGTCTTAGTAGGTTTGACCATTGTTTTAATGGAACGTAATAATGATGATTACTGTGGAATGATATGGAACTGTAAGAGTCTCCATGTATGTTTAAAATGCACATCCCAATACTCATCGAAATCCCTTTGATCTTTGCAACCATAGCAAATGGGAAGGCACCTGGATATACAAAGACCACCAACTTAGTAAGAGAAGTCAAGCAGGAGGCAAAGGAATAAAAAGGATAGGGTTCTAGCAAGCTTGGGAAATGGAGTTATTTACCAAATGGGGTAGTTTCTTAGTTTAGCCTGAGCCAACAGTGTGCAAATATTTCCCTGCCATACAAATAATTAGCGACTCCAGTTAAGTGTTAGCAACCATTTAATTGAAAAATGAAATTAGGTAGAAGTTACTGGCAATTGTGGGTTCCTTCACTATAATTTCATCTATATATTTTGAGCAAGTGGTAAATCTGTTAAGAAGGCAGACTCCTGAAGGAATAGTAACCGGAAAACAGAAAATATTGTTCCCACACAAGGCAATTGTGGGGGTGAGGTAGCATCCCTGGAAACCTTATATGGCTTAATGATAGCAATGTGCAAACAGCAAAGTCAAAATTTGCATAAATCATTTACTAACACATGGGTCGAGAGAATGATAAATCCCGAGATTTAACATCTAGTCTAGGGCACTAGAATAAAAATTGCTTTCAACTGTTGGCTGGCATGGAAAGTTTTGAATCTAGGTGAACCAGAGTCTTTATCACCACTGGTTTGTCCTGGTGGCCCCTCCCTCAGCTTAACTAAATTACGCAAAGGATCTGTTCAGAAATGGTCAATAGAACTTGTCAACTCCCTGGACTCTGTAATTCCTCCTAAACAATGTCTAGGCACTGGCAAGTTTTACCTTCAGAGCAATCTCTTCAAATCGAATCCTTTCTTGGTTAAACCCCTTCATCAGATTGTGTTTCTGCAATCTGATGTAGAAAAGAAGAAAAGAAAACGTGGAGGGCCTCACAGCTTGAGGAGATGAAAAAGTTAAAGATGTTTGGAATCACAGAAGATCTGCTGAGTCTGTTTCATAGCTATAAGACCTATACCTGCAGTCCTAACAGACTGAGAGCAAGCTCTGTGACTGCTTCATGTGCTGTTCCTCACAGGAAACTTGAGTCCCAGAACTTTCTAAATAAGAATATCCAATGTGTCCAAGGGAAGCTCTCAGTATTTAACAGCAAGGATCTTGTTTCCCACCTGGCTGTATTAGAAATTCCCTTGCCATCTGTAGAGTCCTTTTCTTGGCTTAGGGAGACACACGTTTCACACCCAGGTAAAATACATGCTGAAATACTTTGAAAACTGGCCAGTGCCATCGTTATTATTTCCTGGGGCAGAGGTTGCAGTGCCAGCACAACTGAGCCAGTGATCATTTCTGAGCGGTCCAGTGGTGTACGTTAAGGAAAGAATATAATGCAGGTAGTGAGGCCAGGGCATGAGTCAAATCCTGTGCTCAACACTGGCTTGGGTATCAGCGTAGGATTCAGCTGCCTCCAGTGAAAAAGAGACTCCTGGGGTGCCAGAGCTATCCCCAACCCTCATACGGTCTCCCAGCCTGCAGAGATAAACTTTATCAACTCTGTGCTCTCTTGGACCCGCCAGAGACCTCACCCCATTGACAGAATCCAACTGCAGCACCCCAGCTGGGATAGGGAAACACCATTGGCCACTGAGGAGTTGGCCCCTCACTCACCTGCTTAAAGGATGGGAAACCTGTCACTTAATTCATGGAATCTCTGCCTAAGCTGTGTTTGTTCTCATTGCTGTGGTTGAGACCAGAAGGTAGGAGTCTGAAAAGATTTGTTCTGCCTTGATCTCCATTGCAGTGTGAGTAGTGTCTGATGCTTGACTTTTGGGCCTGAGATCTAGACACATAGCTGTCAGGGTGGGCGCTGTCGGTGCCACTGCATGCCCTGAGAGATGGGAGGGGTGGGCTAATAGGGGAGCAAGCTAGACAGCCAGCTCTTGTCCTGTCCAACCTCCATCTGATGGCCACTTTGCAGAAATTGACACAAGGTGGGTGACAAAAAACCCAGTTTTGCTGATTTTCCAAGATACTTGGACAGAAGAATTTACATGTTGGATCCTCTGAGTTTCTCAACATGAGCTCAATATTTGAACTCACCGGATAGGCCGAACAAAAGACCCTTGCAGGTCATGGTGGCTCATGGCCTACAAGCTTACAAACTCTGCTTCAGACTTTTTCATGTTACATGAAATTTTGCTTCTTGTATTTATACTTGGGTATATATTAAAGGGCTGAGCTGATTGTGTGGGACACATTGGCACTCAGGATCAGTTGATATATGTTTTATATAGTCAAGTTAACACGGATCAAAATGGGTACTATTCTTAGAAATTGATCATGTTACAAAAAGGTAAATAAATGGAAATGGCTGACATGCTCTGACCATTGACAAATGTGAGAAGGTCACTATGGAATATCTAAGGGAAAAGGGTTCCTGTTCCCCCCTTGAATAGGAAGCACAAGCCAAAGGGAAGCTGAGCTGTGTTGCACTAAGAGGCACTGGGTTAAGTCACACAATGAGTTCATCGTCTATGAAAGGTAAACTCTATGGGTACATCAGTAATGGTCCTGACAATTACTGATATCTTGAATCAAAGTGTTCCTTACGCTCACTAGAGAGACACTTTCCACTGCTTCTTGGCCTTTTGATCAAGTGTGGAGAGGCACTTTCCTGTAAAAATGTGTCTGTGAGTCTAGGCACAGTGGCTTATGCCTGTAATCCCAACACTTTGGGAGGCCAAGGCAGAAGAATTGCTGGAGGCCAGGAGTTTGAGATGATGTATCTGTGAGTAAAATCAATGAATTTAACAATCTTTAAAAGAAAATAAAAGCTTTAAAAACTATTTTGTGCTCTTTTTCACTGAATGTTACTTCAAATAAATCCAGAAGCGATCGCTCATGCCCATAATCCCAAGACTTTGGGAGGCTGAGGTGGGAGGATCCCTTGAGAGCAGGAGTTTGTGACCAGTGTGGTCAACATAGTGAGACTTTGTCTATACAAAAAAAATTAAAAATTCAGCCAGGTGTGGTGGTGTGCACCTGTAATCCTAGATACTCAGGAGGCTCAGGCAAGAGGATTTCTTGGGCGTAGGAGCTGGAGGCTGCAGTGAGTTATTGTTGCACTACTGCACTCCAACCTGGATGACAGAATGAAACCCTGTCTAAAAAAATAGAAACCCACAGAAGAACTGACATAACAAACATACATGCTGTGGTAGATTATAATATCATGTTAATAGGGTATCATTCACACAACCATTTTCCTATTCTTTGACATTTTGCTATGAGTGTTTTTGTGAAAAATTACTTACTTTACCTTTGAGCTGCCAAAAAAATCTGTTGTTTTGCTTCTTATTTTTGAACAGCCCATGCTTTGCACATTTTATATCAACATTTGTAGAATTGCCTTTTTAAGGTCTGGTTCAGACTCTGTATCAGCGGATCAGTCAGAATTTCAGATTACACTGCTTGGCGACTGTGCCTACCAGCAGAGATCCATTTAGTAGCGTTATCCTTTCTGCCAGTTGGTTTAGCAGTGCTTATGCAGTCATGGAAATATTTTTAAGTGTACAATTCAGTGGCACTCGGTACATCTGCAGTGTTTTGCAACCATCAGCACTATCCATCTTCATGCATTTTCATCCTCCCAAACTGAAAATCTGTGCCTGTTAAACACTTACTCCCCATCACCTCCTCCCTCGAACCCCTGGTAAATTCTATCCTGCTTTCTGTCTCTGTGAATTGGTCCATTCTGGGTACCTCATGTAAGTAGAATTATACAGTATTTGTTCTTCTGTGTCAGGCAAAAGTGAACATTTTAAGGAAGAACAATATAGCTCTTATAACTTTAATGAAATTGAGACAAAGGTAGAAATGACCAGTAGTAATAAAAGCATAAACCTTCAGTGCAATCAGATATAAACTAGTGGGTTGTTCATTTTTCTTGGGAAATAAAATAACAAAATTAAAGATTAGAGAAAATAGAAAAGTTGGAACTAGGACTGTGAGGAGTGTGAGATAAAAAGTGAGACACAAACTCTAACTTTCTGGCACTGGAGTTTCCAGTTGCAACACGCACATCTGCTGCATTTTCACTGCCTCTGTCTCCTCAAGTTTGATGTATAATCCCTAAAGGAACTAGTCAGCCCAGAGGACAGGTTAAGAGCCTTTTTCTTTGTTACCATTTTTGTCCACCTATACTAGAAAAAACTTGCATTTCTCTGCTGTCTATCAATACTTCTCATTCTAAATGTATGGGATTTTCCCTCACACTGACAACCAATTTTCCAACTCTCCAGTTAGGAGCCTGGTATCCTAAAATTCAATTCTATTCTGACCCTAACTACCTAGAGTCGAGACAGAACCCACAGTTAAAGGCTCAGTCCCACAAAACGGCCCATGATTCAGATGACCATCAAAAGTCCTGGGCCTCCCATACTTTTTTTTTTTTTTTTTAAATAGAGTCTCGCTCTATCGCCAGGCTGGAGTGCAGTGGCCTGATCGCGGCTCACTGTGACTTCCATTTTCTGATTTCAAGCAATTCTCCTGCCTCAGCCTCCTGAGTAGCTGGGACTACAGGCACGCACCACCATACCTGGCTAGTTCTTTGTACTTTTAGTAGAGACGGGGTTTCACCATGTTGGCCAGGATGGTCTCGATCTCTTAACCTCATGATCCACCCACCTCGGCCTCCCAAAGTGCTGGGATTACAGGCGTGAGCCACCGCGCCTGGCCCATACTTTTGACTAGCTTGCTATAAACTGGGGAGTCCCATGACCTGCTCAGATTTGAGAATTTGCTATAATGGCTCACAGAACTCAGGGCGACACTGGTTTATTGGTTGTTATAAAGAATACAGATGAGCAGCCGAGTGAAGAGGTGCACAGGGCAGGCATGGGGAGGGTGCCGAGCTTCCATGCCTTCTCAGCATGCAGCACCCTCGCAGCACCACCACGTGCTCACCAACACAGAAGCTCTCAACCTCATCACTTAGGGTCTTTATAGAAGGTCCATTAGATAGGTGATATATCTCAACCTCCTGCCCTTTTCCACTCCCCAGAATTTGGGTGGTGGAGTTGGAAGTCCCAACCCTCTAATCCTGCCTTGATCTTTCTGGAAACCAGCCAGCCCCCATCTTGAAGCTATCTAGGGGCCCCCAGCCACCAGTCACCTCATTAGCATACACTTATCACTCCAGGGATTCTGAACGTCTTGGGAGCTCTTATGTCTCTACAACCAGACACCAAGACTGAATATTATAACAGATGCTCTTAACACCCTTATTGCTCAAGAGATTACAAGGCATTTAGGAGTTCTGTGTGCCGGGAACTGGGGGCAGAAACCAAATATATGCTTCTTGCTATGTCACAACTTACTCATACTATGTATGAGACAGTGGGAGTGCCAAAGTGAATGAAACCCCAGTCCTGCGACCGTGTGCTCTAGTGGGTGCAACAGACTCTCAGATGGATTTGTGAACTCAGGGTGGTGGGCACTTTGTCAGGGGTGTCCACAGGGTCACAGAGGAGAGAGAGCTGCACAGAGCTCATGCGGTCCTCCTCAAATGCTCTGTAGATGTCTCAAATGAAAAGCATAGGTCTTTCTTCACCTCCTTCCCATATTGGGTGTTACTTCCCATGGCCTTGTGGTAAATCCAAATTGTGGATGACACATCACTCTTTTCCTCTTTTTGGATTTCATGCAGTGTCTCTCGTGGGCCACACTTTCTACCCACTCTAGTGAGTTTTGCATGTGCTGTTCTACCTGAGAAGACCTTTAGACCCTTCTTGGTTTTGAGAATTGCAACTCCTGTTCACTTCCCAGGTGAAAAATAGTTTCCTTAAAAAGCCCCTCCCTCACAGAGAAGACAAGATCAGAGGCCCTCCCATGTAATTGTGTTGAAACTTAAACTTCCTGCTCCATAATAAGCATACTCTGTGTAATCACCTGCTCAACATCCTTCTTCCCTGTAAACTGTAAACACCATGAGGACAAAAGTCTTGTCTGTCTAGGATATTGCTGTGTCCTTAGTGCCTGACACACTTCCTGATGGTGAGTGCTTAGAAATACTTGTGAGTTAATGAATGAAAGGATAAGTAATCACGTAAGTTATTTATCAATTTCTAGGAAGGAAGAATCCTTGTAATGATTTTCCCATAATGTACATGGTTTCTACCTAATGATTTACAGGCTGTGCAATCATTTCTTCAACGTTCTGTCTCTAGCACCTCCTTGGAGTTTTAAAGATGAGCTAGCTACCTTTCTGTGTTGTTAAAATTTGGCATTTAAAATCAATCAGGCTTTTTGAAGATGATTGACAAGCTGAGGAAGTTCTTTTCTATTCATAGTTTGCTGAGAATTTTAATCATGAATGGATGTGGGATTTTGTCACATACTTTTTCTGCATCAGTTGATAAAATCATGTGGTTTTTCTTCTTTAGCCTATTGATACGATGGATTACACTGGTCAATTTTTGAACATTGCACCCGCCTTGCATCCCTGGAATAAACCTCTCTTGGTCATGGTGCAGAATTCTTTTTATATATTGCTGAATTATTTGCTGATGTTTTTGCATCATACTCCTTGCTAAAGGATATTTGTCTGTGTTTTTGTTTTGTTTGTTTGTTTGTTTGTACTGCCCTTGTCTAGTTTGGTATCTGTTAGAGCAATATTAGCTTCATAAAATGAATAGAGAAATAGTCCTTTCTCTTCTATTTTTTGGAAGAAGTTGTATAGAATTGCTTTTATTTTGTAGAATTCACTAGAGAAATTATATGAACCTGGAGATTTTTTGGGGAAAGAGTTTTAAAATTACAATCTCAAATTTTAACTGTTTTTCCTTGTTGTAGGGCTATTCAATTATTTTCTTCATATTGGTTGAGTTGTTGCAGTTGGTGTTTTGTGAGGAACTGCTTCATTTCAGCTAAGATGTCACTTGTGTGTATGGTTGTTCAAATATTCCTTATTAACTTTTTGATTTCTACACGGTCTGTAGTGATACCTTTGTTTCATTCATAAACTGATAATCTGTGGTTTCTCTCTTTTTGTCAGTCAGGGATCAAAAGTGGGTTGCTTTGTGCCTGGACGATGGTGACGTCCACGTTCTCTGCATTCTTTACATCGTCTTTGATGGCTCCATAGGGAAGGGAGTGCTCATTACCACCCAGCAGAGAAGAAAGTCCTTCTTCTGCCCTTTTCCTTCGCTAACATCTCCCCAATAGGGAAGCCAGGGCGTTCCTTACACTCTGGTGAGGATAGAATCTAAACACCCTATTCAGACTTTGCTGCAGTTGGAGCCACAGTTTCTTCTGTGGTGTTTGGCTGGAGAGGAGCAGTTATTGTCAAAAACTTCCTTACTTTGCGAGGTTGACTCTTCTCTATTCTCTTGTCTAGATAAAGCAGACTATTGTTGGGGCTTTTTTTGCCTGTGCCCATTGGCATTTCTGGCTTGCCAACTTCTTCAGCTCCAAGTATGAGATATGAGAGGCAAAAAGAAGACCCAGAGAACTGAATGTTCTGGGGGTCCCTGGTCAGTATTTTTTCTGCTCTCTATCTTTCAGAGTTATATCTGTTTTACATATAATATGTAGGCTCTTTAGGTGTACAGAGTGGAATAGAGAAAAATGCATCTATTACATCTTCCCAGAAACAGCAATCTGTTCTCTTTTTTTTTTTTTCCATTTTTTCCTTTATTTGTTGTTGTTGTTAAAGAGATAGGGGTCTTAGTATGTTTCTCTGGCTGGAGTGCAGTGATTATTCACAGGCATGATCACACTACTGATCAGCATGGGAGTTTTGACCCATTATATCTTTCACATTTCATTTTTTTCCTTTTTCTTTTCTTTCTTTCTTTCTTTTTTTTTTGCACAGACATTTAAAAAGGTCAGTTCAAGTATACCTGTCTCCTATCTTAATGGCCATTACTTTTGTCACTGATTATATCACTTCTTACCATTAGTAAGAGAAATGATTACGGCAAAGAATTACTTTCTGTTGAAGATGGCCAAATAGGCTCTCAGCAAGACCAATGCAGAAGTCAGGTGATTTCTGAAAGCAGGGTGGGGTGTTGCCCCACCCAGGAAGTGCAGGGCTAGGGAACTCCCTCCCCTAGCAAAAGGAAGTCATAAGGGACTGTGGCATTTAGGAACTGTGGTATCTGGCCCAGGCACTATGCTTTTTCCATGGTTTTTGCAATCCACAGACCAGGAGATTTCCTCATGTGTCTAGACCACCAGAGCCCTGGGTTTTAAGCATAAAACCTATGCAGCTGTTTGAGTAGACACTGAGCTAGCTGCAGGAGTTTTTTGTTTCTGTTTCTGTTTTTTCATACCCCAGTGACGTTTGGATCCCAGCGAGACAGAATGTTTTACTTCCCTGAAAAGGGGGCTGAAGCCAGGGAGCCAAATGGTCTTACTCAGTGGGTTCCACTCCCACAAAGCCCAGCAAACTAAGAACCCCTGGCTTAAAATTCTTGCTACCAGCACAGCAGTCTGAAGTAGACCTGGGATGTGTGCGCTTGGTGGAGGGAGGGGTGTCCACCATTACTGAGGCTTGAGTAGGTCGTTTTTCCTTACAACGTTAACTTTGACTGTGCAGAATTCACCACAGTATGGCAAAGTGTCTGGGGCTATACTGCCTCTCTAGATTTCTCATTTCAGAGATGCAGGACATCTCTGAAAGAAAGGCAGTAGCCCCAGTCAGGGGCTTATGGATAAAACTCCCAACTCCTTGGGACAGAGTACTTGGAGGAAGGGGTGGCTGTGGGCACAGCTTCAACAGACTTAAACAGTCCTGCCTGCTGGCTCTGAAGAGAGCAGCAGATCTCCCAGCACAGCGCTTGAGCTCTGCTAAGGGACTGACTGCTTCTTCAAGTGGGAAGAGGCATGCCTCCTGACTGGGAGAAGAGGCATGCCTCCTGACTGGGAGACACCTCCCAGCAGGGATCAACAGACATCTCATAGAGGAGAGCTCCAGCTGACATCAGGTGGGTGCCCTTCTGGGACAAAGCTTCCAGAGGAAGGAGGAGGCAGCAATCTGTGCTCTTCTGCAGCCTCTGCTGGTAATACCCAGACAAATAGGTTCTGGAGTGGACATCCAGCAAACTCCAGCAGACCTGCAGAAGAGGGGCCTGTTAGAAGGCAAACTAATAAACAGAAAGCAATAATGTCAATATCAACAAAAAGGACACCCACAGAAGAACCCCATCCAAAGGCCATCAACATCAAAGATCAAAAGTAGGTAAATCCATGAAGATGAGAAAAAATCAGTGCAGAAAGGCTGAAAATTCCAAAATGCCTTTTCTCCTCCAAATGATGACAACTCCCTCTAGCAAGAGCACAAAACTGAAGGGAGGATGAGTATGAAAAATTGACAGAAATAGGCTTCAGAAGGTGGGTAATAACAAACTCTTCTGAGTTAAAGGAGCATGTTCTAACCCAATGCAAGGAAGCTAAGAGCCTTGATAAAAGGTTACAGGAACAGCTAACTAGAATAATCAGTTTAGAGCTAAAGAACATAAATGACCTGATGGAGCTGAAAAACACAGTACAAGAATTTCATGAGGCATACACACATATCAATAGCTGAATCAATCAAGCAGAAGAAAGGATATCAGAGATTGAAGATCAATTTAACGGAATAAAATGTGAAGAAAAAATTAGAGAAGAAAGAATGAAAAGTAATGAACAAAGCCTCCAAGAAATATGGGATTATGTGAAAAGACCAAACCTACCATTGATTAGTGCCCCTGAAAGTGATGAGGAAGATGGAACCAAGTTGGAAAAAACTCTTCAGAATATTATCCAGGAGAACATCCCCCATCTAGCAAGACAGGCCGACATTCAAATTCAGGAAATACAGAGAACACTACTAAGATACTCCTCAAGAAGAGCGACCCCAAGACACACAATCATCAGATTCACCAGGGTTGGAATGAAGTAAAAAATGTTAAGCGCAGCCAGAGAGAAAGGCCACATAACCTACAAAGGGGAGCCCATCAGACTAACAGGAGATCTCTCTGCAGAAACTCTGCAAGCCAGAAGAGAGTGGGGGCCAATATTTAACATTCTTAAAGAAAACAATTTTCAACCTAGAATTTCATATCCAGCCAAGCTAAGCTTCATAACTGAAGGAAGCACTAAATATGGAAAGGAAAAACCTGTAACAGCACTGCAAAAACATTCCAAAATATAAAGACCAATAACACTATGAAGAAACTGCATCAACTAATGTGCAAAATAAACAGCTAGCATCATGATGACAGGATCAAATTCACACATAACAATGTTAATCTCAAATATAAATGGGCTAAATGTCCCAATTAAAAGATGCAGACTGACAAATTGGATAAAGAGTCAAGACTCATTGGTGTGCTGTATTCAGGAGACCCATCTCATGTGCAAAGACACACAGGCTCAAAATGAAGGTATGGAAGAATATTTACTAAGTAAATGGAAAGAAAAAAAAAACAGGGGTTGCAATCCTTGTCTCTGATAAAACAGTTTAACAAAGATCAAAAAAGACAAAGAAGGGCATTAAATAATGGTAAAAGGATCAATGCAACAAGAAGTGCTAACTATCCTAAATATATGTACACCCAATACAGGAGCACCCAGATTCATAAAGCAAGTTCTTAGAGACCTATGAAGAGGTTTAGACTACCACACAATAATAATAGGAGACTTTAACATGACACTGTCAGTATTAGGCAGGTCAACGAGGCACAAAATTAACAAGAATAGTCACAACTTGAACTCAGCTCTGGACAGGTGGACCTAATAGATATCTGTAGAACTCTCCACCCCAAATCAACAGAATGTACATTCTTCTTAGCACCACATAGCATTTATTCTAAAATCAATCACATAATTGTAACTAAAACACTCTTTAGCAAATGCAAAAGAACAGAAATCATAACATACAGTCCCTTAGAGCACAGTACAATCAAATTGGAACTCAGCATTAAGAAACTCACTCAAAACCACAGAACTACATGGAAATTGAACAACTTGCTCCTGAATGACTACTGGGTAAATAATGAAATTAAGGCAGAAATAAATAAGTTATTTGAAACCAATGACAAAAAAAGACACAACGTACCAGAGTCTCTGGGACACAGCTAAAGCAGTGTTGGGAAATTTATAGCATTAAATATCCACATTAGAAAGTGGGAAAGATCTAAAATTGACACCCTAACATCACAATTGAAAGAACTAGAGAAGCAAGAGCAAACAAATTCAAAAGATAGCAGAACATAAGAAATAACTAAAATCAGAGAACTGAAGAAGACAGAGACACAAAAAGCCCTTCAAAAAATCAATGAATCCAGATACTTGAATTTTGAAAAGATTGACACAATAGATAGACCACTAGCAAGATTAATAAAGAAGAAAAGAGAGAAGAATCAAATAGATACAATAAAAAATGATAAAGGGAATATCACCACTCATCCCACAGAAATGCAAACTACCATCAGAGAATACTATAAACACTTCTATGCAAATAAACTAGAAAAATCTAGAAGAAATGGATAAATTCCTGTACACATACACCCTCCAAAGAGTAGACCAGGAAGAAGTTGAACCCCTAAATAGACCAATAACAAGTTCTGAAATTGAGACAGTATTTAATAGCCTACCAACCAACAAAAGCACAGGAACAGTCAAATTCACACCCAAACTCTACCAGAGGTACAAAGAGGAGCTGGTACTATTCCTTCTGAAACTATTCCAAACAATAGAAAAAGAGGGAATTCTCCCTAACTCATTTTTTGAAGCAAACATCATCCTGATACCAAAACCTGGCAGAGACACAACAAAAAAGGAAAATTTCAGGTCCATATCCTAGATGAATATTGATGCAAAAATCCTCAATAAAATACTGGCAAACCAAATCCAGCAGCACATCAAAAAGCTTATCCACCATGATCAAGTCAGCTTCATTCCTGGGATGCAAGGCTTGTTGAATATATGCAAATCTATAAATGTAATCCATCACATAAACAGAACCAATGACAACAACCACATAATTATCTCAATACATGCAGAAAAGGCCTTCAATAAAAATCATCACCCCTTCATGCTAAAAACACTCAATAAACTAGGAATTGATGGAACATATTTCAAAATAGTAAGAGCTATTTATGACAAACCCATAGCCAATATCATACTGAATGGGCAAAAGGTGGAAGCATTCCCTTTGAAAACTGGCACAAGATGAGGATGCCCTCTCTCACTACTCCTATTCAACATAGTATTGGAAGTTCTGGCCAGGGAAGTCAGGCAAGAGGAAGAAATAAAGAGTACTCAAATAGGAAGAGAGGAAGTCAAATTGTCTCTGTTTGGAGATGACATTATTGTATATTTGGAAAATCCCATTGTTTCAGCCCCAAAACTCCTTAAGCTGATAAGCAACTTCAGCAAAGTATCAGGATACAAAATCAATGTGCAAAAATCACAAGCATTCCTATACACTAATAATAGACAAACAGAGAGCCAAATCATGAGTGAACTCCCATTCACAATTGCTACAAAGAAAATAAAATCCCTAGGAATACAACTTACAAGGGAGGTGAAGGACCTCTTCAGGGAGAACTACAATATCACTGCTCAAGGAAGTAAGAGAGGATACAAGCAAATTGAAAAGCATTCCATGCTCATGGATAGAAAGAATCAATATCATAAAAATGGCTATACTGCCCAAAGTAATTTATAGATTATTCCTATTCTGATCAAGCTACTATTGACTTTCTTCACAGAACTAGAAAAAACTACTTTACATTTCATATGGAACCAAAAAAGAGCCTGTATAGCCAAGACAATCCTAAGCAAAAAGAACAAAGCTGAAGGCATTATGCTACCTGACTTCAAACTATACTACAAGGCTATAGTAACCAAAACAGCATGGTACTGGTACTCAAATAGATATATAGACCAATGGAAGAGAACAGAGGCCTCAGAAATTACACCACACATCTACAACCATCTGATCTTTGACAAACCTGACAAAAACAAACAATGTGGAAAGGATTCTCTATTTAATAAATGGTGCTGGGAAAACTGCATCATAAGCAGAAAATGGAAATGCCCCTTTCTTACATCTTATACAAAAATTAACTCAAGATGCATTAAAAAGACTGACACGTAAAACTTAAAATCATAAAAACCCTAGAAGAAAACCTAGGCAATACCATTCAAGACATAGACATGGGCAAAGACTTCATGACTAAAACACCAAAAGCAGTGGCAGCAAAAGCCAAAATTGACAAATAGGATCTAATTAAACTAAAGAACTTCTACACAGGAAAAGAAATTATCATCAGAGTGAACAGGCAACTTACAGAATGGGAGAAAATTTTTGTAGTCTATCCATCTGACAAAGGTCTAATATCGAGAATCTACAAGGAATATAAACAAATTTACAAGAAAAAAAAAACCCATCAAAAAGTGTGTGTAGGATATGAACAGACACTTCTTAAAAGAAGACATTTATGTGGTCAAGAAGCATATGAAATAAAGTTCATTGCCACTGATCATTAAAGAAATGCAAATCAAAACCACAATGGCGATCCTTAAAATGAGAAGAAACAACAGATGCTGAGGATGTGGAGAAATAGGAATGCTTTTACATCGTTGGTGAAAGTGTAAATTAGTTCAACCATTGTGGAAGACAGTGTGGCAATTCCTCAAGGATCTAGAACCAGAAATATCATTTGACCCAGCAATCCCATTATTGGGTATATCCAAAGGATTATAAATCATTCTAATATAAAGACACATGCACACGTATGTTTATTGCAACACTATTCACGATAACAAAGACTTGGAAACCAACCCAGATGCCCATCAATGATGGACTGGGTAAAGAAAATGTTTCACATATACATCATGGAATACTATATAGCCATAAAAAAGAATGAGTTCATGTCCTTTACAGGGACATGAAAGAAGCTGGAAACCATTATTCTCAGCAAACTAACACAGGAACAGAAAACCAAACACTGCATGTTCTCATTCGTAAGTGTGAGTTGAGCAATGAGAACACATGGTTAAAGGGAGGGGAACATTACACACTGGGCCTGTCAGTGGGTGGAGGGCAAGGGGAAGGAGAGCATTAGGACAAATACTTAATGCATGTGGGGCTTAAAACCTAGACAATGGATCGACGGTTGCAGTAAACCACCATGGCACATGTATACCTACATAACAAACTTGTACCTTCTGCACGTGTATCATAGAACGTAAAGCAAAATAAAGAAAAAGTTTTAAAAAGAATTACCTTCTGTTTTTTTAGATTATTTTTGCTTAATGTTAAACTCTTTGACCTTCATGGAATTTTCCACAGTTGTAGATGTAAAAAGAAACCTGTAGGTATGTGTTTGCTATTACTATCTGCCTGTTCCTATAATACTAGTTAAATTATGCTTTCTTTCCTTATTGTTGTACAGCTTCTTACTTTATATGACATTCATTTACCTCTGTACATCATTGTCTGGATTTACTATTTCATCCCTGAGATCCATTATGGGGTTAATAAGAACATACCATAATGTGTTTAGCTGTGGTGTGGACGAGTATGGCATCATACTCTATGAGAAGTGATAGCTCTTCTCTAGCTCCCTAGAAATTGTCTACCATTTCTTCTTGCTAAATCATGCTATCAATTTGTTAAGCTCCATGGTATTTTTTAAGGATTTCTGATTGGCATTTACCATATTTGGTTTCTCTCCTAAAATTTTCTGTCTTCTTAGTGCTTTCCATCTCAGTAAATAACCCCGCTCTACACATTTGTTGTTGAACCTCAAACTATGGATTCATCCCTGATCATCGGGATGAAGGATGTTTTACAGAAGACAGGGTGGTTCTGAGGTTTCTTCATGAGGCTCCCACATGCTCAAAGAAGAGAGGCAGCTCTTCAGAGATATGGCTCCTTCCTGTTGGCTCAGCTCTCCCCTCCCCTGCAGCCCAAGCACCTCATGACCAGGCCAGTAATGTACCTCTTTCCCATGGCACTCAGTGTTTCCTTAAACCTGTGCTTGGCTTCCTCCCCCTTGGAATGTGAAAATCCACATCCAGCAATCCTAATGCCACCTTCTCCATGAAATCTTGAGTCTCTGCTTCTGAATGAACCCCCACACCCCCACTTTTCATCTCTTTCTTAATAGCATTTATCACTTTTCATCTTGTGTTATAATGATTTGTGCCCTGGTCTTATCTTCTGTGCCAGATATAAGCTCCCTGAAGACAGGGCCCACTCATGATTCAACCCCACATCCTTTAGAGCCTTGTACATAGAAGGTACTCAGTAAATATCTGATTAAGAGTTTAACTTAGTGTTTGTTGCCTTTCAAGTTTGGATGAATGGACTGAGTTCATTATAAGTTTTCTTTTTCTTTATAAGTGGCTAAATCGTGTGGAAAAATGAGATACCATCTAAGTTCTGCTATGGAATAATCCCAACAATTTTTTAATGTTTCATTTTTATTTTTTCAATTATTATTGGAAATCCTTTATAAACCTAGTAATTGGAGCATTTTTTAAAACCTCTGTGTTCCATGGTGGAACTATTTCTTATGGAGTAATTGTTAAAATGTATCTTTCAGTCCCAGCTTATGACTGAATTTTATGACAAATCCACCTTCACATGTAATAAGTAGTTTGTGTAGGTCAGTCAATTGTTTCATTTATTGAATTCTATTTCTTTGATGCATTATTTATTTATTTGTCTGCTCACTTGGCATGTACAGGTACTTGTCCTGCACTTCAGTGGTCTCCACCCTTTTTGGTACCAGGGACTTGTTTTGTGGAAGACACTTTTTCCATGGACAAGGGTGTGGGGGAAGGTTTCAGGATGATTTAAGTGCATTACATTTATTGTACACTTTATTTCTATTATAATTACATTGTAATCTATAATGAAATAATGATACAACTCACTATGATATAGAATCATTGGGAGCCCTGAGTTTGTTTTCCTGCAACTAGACAGTCCCATCTGGGGGTGATGGGAGACAGTGACAGATCATCAGGCATTCGAATCTCATAAGGAGTGTGCAACCTAGATCCCTCGCATGCGCGGTTCACAATCAGGTTCATGCTCCTGTGAAAATGTAATGTTGCCACTGATCTGACAGGAGGCAGAGTGCAGGTGTTAATGTGAGTGATAGGGAGCAGCTGTAAATACAGATTAAGCTTCACTCATTCACCTGCCACTCACCTCCTGCTTTGTGGCTTGGTTCCATGGTCTGGGGGCTAGGGACCCCTGCTGTATGTAACACAGTTTGGAAAATATTGTTGAGCCACTAAATGTCAATTCTTTTTTCTTTAAGCCTGCCTAAGATACACAGCATGTATTAGGTTTGTGTTTGTTTACTCAGAGCTAGCGCCTTCTCTCCTGAGGGCTTTCTCTCTGCCTCACTCTGCTAACTTCCAAAGGGAAGTGATCGTGCTACTTGCTAATTAGAATTGTGGTTCTTTGGGCCGGGTACGGTGGCTCCTGTCTGTAATCTCAGCACTTTGGGAGGCTGAGGTAGGCAGATCACCTGAGGTCAGGAGTTCGAGACCAGCCTGGCCAACATGGCGAAACCCTGTCTCTACTGAAAGTACAAAAATTAACTGGTGTGGTGGTGCACACCTGTAGTCCCAGCTATTCAGAAGGCTGAAGCAGGAGACTGGTTTGAACCTGGGAAGCAGAGGTTGCAGTGAGCCAAGATCATCACACCACTACACTCCAGCCTGTGTGACAGAGCAAGACTTCATCCAAAAAAAAAAATTGTGGTTTTTGTCTTTTTCATTTTTTGAAACTGATTTTTTACATTGGTGGTGGTGCTGGTGGGGTTTTCTCTGATTTGGATTTTTACATTGTTGCTCTTTTGTTGACCTATCTGAAAGCTTTCTGTGTTGTTTCTCTCTTTGTTCTCTTCCCAAAATTTGGCAAATAGATTATTTTAGGTATAATGAGAAAATAGTGAATGAGTTGCACTGCACTTAGTTATACACAGATGGTTAGTACTTAAGCTCACTTAATTTCAACACTTGTATGCAGAGATAAATTAAAATAGATTCACTCTAAGAGAGGAATGTCTTCACTTTGTACTTCGTATAAGAGATGTCTAATCCTATTTTCCTTACCAACAAGTGAGTTTCTATGGCAATTAAAATAAAGTAGTAAATCTTATATACATCAATTCTCACAGGGTTTTACCTGCTAGTAATAAAAATTGAATGACACAAGGTGCAATGCTTGAAACACTATAAACAGAAGTTAGCAGGAAATACAAGAGCACTAGGTAAATTACAGCCTTGGGGCCAAATGCAGCCTGCAGCCTGGCTTTGTATGACCCCTGGGCTGAGAATAGCATTTACATTTTTAAATAGTTAACTAAATCAAAAGAAGAATATTTTGTGACTTCAAAATAAAGTATGAAATTCTAGTTGCTATGTCGATGAATAAAATTGCATTGGAACACAGCCAGACTCATTCATTTCAATATTATAATTTTTTGTTCTTTTGCGACAGAGTCTTGCTGTGTCATACAGACTGGATTGTAGTGGAACAATCTCGGCGCACTGCAACCTCTGCCTCCCAGGTTCAAGCGATTCTCCTGCCTCAGTTTCCTGAGTAACTGAGTCTATAGGCATGTGCCAGCATGTCAAGTTTTTTTGTTTGCTTATTTTATTTTTAGTAGAAATGGAGTTTCACCATGTTGGCCAGGCTGGTCTGGAACTCCTGACCTCAAGCAATCTGCCTGCCTCGGCCTCCTGAAGTGCTGGGATTACAGGCGTGAATCACCACGTCTGGCCCATTTCAGTGTTATCTATGGCTATTTTTGCACTTACCACCAAGTGTAATTGTAACCAACAAGCTGAAAATATTACTATCTGGCCCTTTACGTAAAAATATTGGCCAACCACTGGACTACACAGTAGGCTGTATTTGCAGTAGCCTGTGGACAGCTTTGTAAAAGTCATCCAAAAGTTCCTTTGCTTTTTTCCTGCAATAACTGATACATTTGTCAATGACTGATACATTTTTTCCCAATAACTGATATATTTCTTGATAATGTCAGGTAGGATGATGATTCCAGGAGAGCAAATTTTCTCTATTCAAGTTCATTTCTTTAAGAAATAATTGGAGGAGGGGAGCCATAAATGCACGCACCTTTGTAATTTTTTATTTATTTGTTTTATTCTGTGAACAATGAAATTTAAAAAGCCTTCTTTTGTTTGTTGTTACTAATTAGCTGATGAGTTTTACTTTGGTAGTTCATAAAACACAGACACCTACCCAGAAAATCTTTTATACCATCAGAGAGCATGTTATACAACAGTTTCTCTGCTTATGTTCACCAAAAAGCACTGAACTAAGATCTCATGTGACAGCACTTCATTTACTCTCTTCTGCCCATGAAACAATTTGGCAAACTCAGTAATTGCTGTCCTTTTTTATAAAAGGGTCATTCAGGTCAATTCTGAATGACTCGAGTACTCATTTAAGAAAGGAGTGCCGATTTTAAAACATGAAACCATCTGATTTTTTTCAACAAGTGTCGCTGGGTTTGTTGCTATTCATTTCTGATTTTGTTACCACCAGATTTTCCTCCGTCTTGCTTCCTTCATGTCTTCTTTGACCCACTGTTCGGGGGTGGGGTGAGGGGTAGGTCTTCATTCTAACTGCAGTTGCGTTTACTTTGCCGTGTTTTATTGGTCTGCTTCTTGGTTGTTTCTGATTGCCCGGGTTTCTGTCAGGATCAGTCTCGTTGCCTGAGCATTGCAGGCATGTTGGCCTCTGAGATGCATTTCAGCAGTGTCTGTTCCTTCCTTTCTCTCTTTTCCCCAGCTTTCCATTTCCAACCTTAGGAATGAGAATATCCTTTTGATCCAGCAAGAAGAGCAGCACCCCTTGTGAAAGCCTGGGTCTCTGAGGCTGCTGGGTCAGTGAAAGGAAAGAAAAAGGTGAAAGAAGAAATGGGAGCCTCCAAAACCAGGCCTCATCCATTTTCCTGTTTGTCTCCATGGATCCTATGGCTTCTGTGCATTTCTTTAAAACTGTTTTCTCAGCCAGGCGCAGTGGCTCAAGCCTGTAATCCCAGCAGTTTGGGAGGCCGAGGCGGGCAGATCACGAGGTCAAAGAGATCGAGACCATCCTGGCCAGCATGGCGAAACCCTGACTCGACTAAAAATAAAAAAATTAGCTGGGTGTGGTGGCATGTGCCTGTAGTCCCAGCTACTTGGGAGGCTGAGGCAGGAGAATCACTTGAACTGTGGAGGCGGAGGTTGCAGTGAGCCAAGATTGTGCCACTGTACTCCAGCCTGGTACCTGGTGACAGAGTGAGACTTTGTATCAAAAAAACAAAAACAAAAACAAAGAAAATATATTCTCTTGCCTTCTTACGTAGAGAAGGGGAAGGCAACTAAAATTTGGAGGCATTTGTGATGTTACAGGCACAGTGGTTAAGTACTGTGCCCGCTAACCAACCAGCAACACTGTGAGAAGCCTCTGTGGTAAGGGCCTTCATCCCACTAATGAGGAAGGAGCCCTCATGGCCTAATCCCTCCTTAAATGCTCTACCTCTTAAGGCTATCACGTTGGCAAACCTGAGTTTTAGAGGGGCCCCGCCAAAGCATAGCATTCTCATATTGTGCTTTAGTTCTAAAATGTATTGAATGCCTGCAGGATGACTGCTGTTGTCCTGCAAATATGTGTTATCCAAACTTAAGCTCCATGCAGTGATCTTTGTGTGTTAAATCAGTTTCTACATTGCCTCCACGTGCTGGCAACAACCCACATCTCCCACCTCTTTCCCTACCGGCCTCCTCCTAACATGTTCTCTGTTTTAAAGCCATAGTGGGCTCTACCACCAATTAAAAGGTGGATACTTCCCACCATTTTTCCATTTACTAGAAGCCCCTTCATGCCTCTGCTCAATGCCTGTCTTTTAAGCCATGCCCGGATATTGCCCTTCTCTGGGTCTTCCTCAGCAAACTTCCTCTTCCTCTGTTCCCATAGCACATGACTGGGGCTTGACCACATGTTGCCTTGTATTAGAGTAAGTCATAACTGCATTTTGGGAGCTTGATTGGGAACTCTTTGAGATTAGCGATCATGGCATGTTTATATCTCTTATAGAGTAGTTACTTGAAGCATCTTGAAGAATTGATGGGGTTGTCTCTGAAGGAGTAAAGATCTCAAAAATAAACCTATTTAGTGTTCCAAACACAAGAATCAGACACTGAAAATAAAATAGAAAACGTTTCTGAATGCCACAGGTGACAGTAGTAATCTAAAAATGAGCTGTGGCCTGACCACCTTGGTAGTAAGACCCTGGATCTCTTTCAGCTTCAGTTCCCACTTGAATTTTTACAAAGTATGAAAATAACTTCCTTGCCTACTCATTAGGGTTTTTGCAAGGATGAAATGAGATGTTACCTCTGAAAATGTTTGGAAATTACTGAATTATTTCGCATACAAAGTTGTGCTGGGTGCTGTGGCTCATGCCTGTAATCCCAGCACTTTGGGAAGCCAAGGCAGGAGGACTACCTGAGGTCAGGAGTTCGAGATCAGCCTAGCCAACATGGCAAAACTCCGTCTCTACTAAAAATACAAAAATTAGTCAGTCGTGGTGGTATGTGCCTGTAATCCCATCTACTCAGGAGGCTGAGGCAGAGAGAGTTGCTTGAACCCAGGAGGCAAAGGTCGCAGTGAGCCGAGATCATATCACTGCACTCCAGCCCAGGTGACAGAGCGAGAACATTAATTTTTTTCCTACATGTGCTTCATGGATAGTCTTAAGGAAAACCTCTGGTTTGCATTATAATCTGGGAAGCCAGTGTAAAGACAGTGATACTGACTTAGGAGATGGTGAAATAGGACCCACTGGTTCTGACAAAAGGAACCAATTTCCCATCTCCAAAATTCCTCCATAACCCAAGTTCTGTGTCTTTATTTTTTCCTTACCAGGCTTCCATCTGTATCACAAGTTGCCCACAATAGTACCTGAGAGCTGCCTTCTTATAATGGTTGGACTGCTACTAGGCGGGATTATTTTTGGCGTTGATGAGAAGTCTCCCCCTGCAATGAAGACTGATGTATTTTTCTTGTACCTCCTCCCACCCATCGTGCTGGATGCTGGCTATTTCATGCCCACTCGCCCATTCTTTGAGAACATTGGCACCATTTTCTGGTATGCAGTGGTAGGGACACTTTGGAATTCCATTGGCATTGGGGTGTCTTTGTTTGGTATCTGCCAGATCGAAGCATTCGGCCTCAGCGATATCACTTTGCTCCAGAACCTGCTCTTTGGCAGCTTAATCTCAGCTGTGGATCCTGTGGCTGTGCTTGCCGTCTTTGAGAACATTCACGTCAATGAGCAGCTCTACATCCTGGTCTTTGGCGAGTCCCTGCTGAATGATGCAGTAACAGTGGTGAGTTGCACATTCATGCTGCATGACTCCGACAGGTGGGGGCTGCCCGGCCACCTGCAGTGGCTCTCTGCACCTCAACTGGCAGGGGCGAGACCCTGCACACAGGGTCGTTTCATGAACAGTTGCCCAGAGCCCTTCATTTGGTTTAATGCTCTGATATCACTGTCTTAAAATTCGTAGTACTTTTAAATTCATTATTGATGATTTATTTATCATCATAAAACTGACTCCTCATTTTCATTTTGCACAGGGACCTGCAAAATATGTAGCTGGTCCATGTTGACAAGGCTCTGTTCATGCCAGAGGAACATATGACTTTGGCCTTTGCAACTCTGATGATTTATCATTTTGGCATTTTCAAAAATGATGTCTTTGATCATAATTTAAAAGACTTCACATCCCAGAGTTCTTTGTGAGAAGAAACACTGTCAGTATCCAATGTATATACTACAGGTGAAATGATAATATCTACTAAGTGCCATTCTCTATCTGGGGATGCTTTAGTTATTACGTTAATGATTTTACGGAAAGTTTTGTCACATGCTTGCTGCTCACTTTCTGTTACTATTTAACCAGCGCATTTCTGGCCCTCATTACCTTCTTATAAGTGAGTATTTATTCAGAAGGCACAAATTATTTGCATTTCTATCTTAGATGACATATAATTAGAGTCAGGGGCTGTTATGATCTTAAGGTTCACAGAATGTACTTCTACCCTGCCTTATGAACACAGGCAAAGGCTGAGAGAAGGGATGAGAAAGACTCTCCCCTCACCCATAAACCTACAAAGAACTCTGTCTCCACCAGTTAAAGACACTCAAGTGACGTTCGACTGATAACTCAGTTAGGTAGCACTGATGATGTTTTTTTTGTTAGCCACAGCTCGGTAGTCGTAAAAGTGACAGTAATGATAGCCACTAACTTGTGAATGCTCCCTTCGTGCTCAGGTCTGTATGACAAATTATGAAACGGGCATTTCTCCCATTATTCAGATAAGAAAATTGAAGCAGAAAAAAGATTTAATTAAAGGACTTAGTTTTTAATTCCCTTTCCACTTGCTCTTATCATTAAAATGTCATTCCTGATTCATTTAAAAGTCTACATAGCAGGCCGGGTGCCATGGCTTACACCTGTGGTCCCAGTACTTTGAGAGGCCAAGGCAGCTGATCACTTAAAGGTCAGGAGTTCAAGACAAGTCTGGCCAATATGATGAAACCCTGTCTCTACTAAAAATAAATTTTAAAAAATTTCGCTGGGCATGGTGGTAGGTGTCTGTTATCCCAGCTACTAGGGAGGCTGAAGTGGGAGGATAGCTTGGGCCAGGGAGGCAGAAGTTGCAGGGAGCCAGGATCATGCCACTGCATTCCATCCTGTGCAACAGAGTGAGACTCCATCTCAAAATAATAATAATAATAAAAGTCTACATAGAAACCAATTTATTCTCTGTTAGCCTGTATTCTACTATGTAAACAAATCCTCAGAATGAATAAAATATCATCTCTAAGGGCATCCATTAACTTCATGTAAACATTATTATATAGAAGATAATTTATCGATCACAATTTGTAGTATAGATGCTAAGATAGATATTTTAAGACAGCTAAGTTACCTCACTTAAGTTCACATATTTCATTATTGATTAACTGAGTAGTCATTAACTTACCAATATTAAATTTTAACTGGGAAACTGCCATAATAGTAGAGACATTTTACAACTCATTCTAATTTCCAGAGGCAAAAGGCATGAAGTTTTCTATTCTGACTTATGCTTGATATGTAAATTTTACCCTGTTGAGGGAGACTGCAGACATTTGAATGTGGAATTCCTGGAGTGAGTCTATTTAGTGTAAAGGGAACTTTACAAATAAATAAGAAGGCCTGTTGCAGTCCTTCCAGGGCAGCTCAGTAAAGTTAGTTCAGAATGACACAGGCTTCCACACTGCTTTCCCACCTCTGATCAGATTTTTATTCAGACATCTCAGTAGTCCATTCTTTGAGTTTGTCCCAAATCAAATCTCAGGAAAGGTTCTGGCTAAGTCACTGTTTAGAGTGTGCAAAGGTAGCAGGTCCTCTAGAGCACATTGTGCTTCCTCTCAGGAGGCACAGAGACACAACTGTAGTTTCATGGAAAGAAAGGGAGAGTTGACCCAGGGAGGACAGGGAGCCAAAGCGAAAGCTTGTCCCTCCACTCGGAAGGAGGGCACAGACAGAGCAAGGTCCTGGCTGGTGCTTTGAGGTGGAATCCCTTGCCAAGGAATGGCCAGAGCCTGTCAGTGAGAACCACTGTCATGGTTTCATATCTAAGAGCCTCCCTTGGTAACTTCCTTGCCCTGGCTGAGAGTCTATGGACCCTCAAAGCTAGATCCACAGGATATCAGGGCAGGCCCATAGATTTGCTGAAGAATAAACTACTAGATGTTTTTCTCACTGAATTGGCTGAGTACTGTACTGAACTGAGTGTGTGTTAGGAATAATTAGAACATTGGTGTCAAAAATTCTAACTTGATCTCCTAGTCAGTTACCTTCAAAGAATAGAGGTGGGGATGTTTTGTGGACGATTCTTTGAATCATTTATCCAGTCTTATTCCTAGTAGAGGTTCAAGGAACTTGCAGACTTTGGAAAGTGATTAAAAATATGGACCATGACGCATACAGCAAAAACTATGAGTCACTAGGAGTTGGAGATAGAAGAATAGGGGTTAGTTTAAGGAACCCATGGACTTTGGAAAGATATTTAAAATATGGACCATGATGCATACAACAAAAATATAAGCACTAGGAGTTGCAGATAGAAGAATAGGGTTAATTGGAGAAAATTCATTATCACAGCATATAATCTTGAGGATGGGTAACATGGTAGGTTAGTGCAATTAACTCCTTTTCCAAATTATGATAAATTCAACATTGAGCTAGAAAAGCTGAAGTGAAGAAAACTTAGCATATAAATGTCTCAAAGCGAGAGAAATCTGTCTTCTAAATTGCAGATGAAACACTTCATGCTATTGGACAGGACTGTAGTAGATGAGAAGTAACTAGAAACATGACAAACAATCGAAAAAAATAAAGGTGTGATTTTCAGATAGGAGTTTTCTGTTTTCCCTCAGAATAAATGTTTTATGAAAACTTTCAAAAATTTTCCTTATTAGAGTTTTCAGGTTTCCAGTTATCAGAGAACTCCTACCATTTCCACATAGTTTATAATCAAATGATTTATGTTCCCATGACAAATTCCAGTGTCATTTCTAGAATATGTTAATGCAGCCACTGAGTATTCTAATAAATTTTCTATGAAGACTTAAAGAGTTTCCTCTATCTGCTCATAACCAGGCTTGGCTAAGGAGACCTGGCTCTGTAGATAGAAGCCAGTAACGTGCCCCAGAAACCCAGTCACTATGTGCTGTGGAGTGGAAAGGAACTTTAGGAAGATGAAGGGTCAGCAGTGACCACTTGGACCTTAATTTTGATTTTGCAAATAACAGAATAGATTTAAAATTTCATATGCAAAATGATTATCCTTTATGTTTTATATAAGAAGAAATTACCTGAACATTATTTTTTTCTGGAACAGAGCCATTCTGATAGACAACTGTATTTGCATAATTCACACCCTTGCTTTACATGATTTCACAGAATTAGTGTGCTTTTAAAATCAAAGTTCAAAGTTCATAAATCCTAATTTTAATATATATATTTGAAATTAAAATAATCATAAGCAATATATCTTACATTATTTGAAAGGAGCCGTCAAATCAGCCCATGACAGAATTTAATACATAGGTATCACTGACATTTTAATCTAAGAATACAAGTGTCAAGGGAGATCAACTTTGCACCCACTCACTAGAGACATTTATAGCCCACATACATAATATATACACATAACACATATACCTATATAAATTAAAACTCCAAAACACTTTTCTGGATAGATTTCCTTGTAATACAATTAAAGGATTTAACTGGACTGAACTAAGTATGTGGTTACGGCCAGTTGTAACTAGAAGAATTTTATCTCATACTGATCACTAACTAGGTATCGGATTCAGTGTAAAAACACGTGGGAGGTTGTGGAAAGCTTTCTGTTGTTAAGGTAACGCTTCTCTACCTGAGATATGTGCTCTGACACTACCGTGGCATCTCAGGCAGGAGAAGGATCAAAATGGAGCTTTGGCCCAGTGTGCTGAGAGGACAGTGCCTGTGACCCATCTTAACTCTTTGCAGAGTCTGAAGGGGAATTTAAGACAGGTCGTACCTCTGATAGATATGATGCATTAAGTTGCCAGGAAAATAGCTGTGTAAGGATTAGGAAGGTATGACCCAGCTGCAGATGCCCACTATCCTGTGGAAGGAGCACCTGGGCTTCCCTCAGAGAACTCTTCAGTGCATTGGATGGACTGGGGTGTGGAGATGAGAGGGAGGAGAAGGAGGAGACTCAGCTCTGTGCTAAAAGAATTCCTAATTTTGTTGGGGACATGAGGCACTCACTCAAGACTCAGCACCAACGGCACAAGATGCTGAGTGTTCTGGGAGATCATCTGTGGTGCAAGAGGTCAGAGGGCAGGGTCTTTGCACAGGCTGGAGAGGTCCAGGAGGGCTCCTGGGGACAACAGCAGCTTCAGCTGTGCCTTGGAAGATAGGTAAAGGTTCTCTAGGTTTAGGGACCGGGTTGCTGGCAAGAGAAAGGACAAGGAAAGAAAACCAGGAGCAGGAGTGAATAAATACGGTGTGTTTTACGGAACAGTGAAATCCTCTGCAGACTGAAGTGTGTTAGAAAGCAGTTAAAACACACACGGACACACACACATGTACCAGGTGTTTTGAGACTATTAGGTCTTCCTGAAGTGAGGCCTAAGATTTTAATCTTGAGAGTGAAAATGGAACGGCAGCCTTTGAAGGAAGTAGGTCTTGTAGTGGCTGCAGTGGGATTAGAGCATGGAAGAGACGAACCTCCCAGGTGCAGGCGGGAGACAGAACTGTGATACTCGAGTTGCCCTGGAGAGAGGCTGTCCATGCAGAAGCTGATGGCTGGGAGACGCGCCTGTCCTCTAGGATGCTGGCGGCCGTCCCTTTTGCCTTTGGCTGTTTGAAGGCAAGGGATATATATAGCACATCTCTGATCCTGTCTCAGGAAGTAATGGTGGCGTGTCGTTGCTGATGAAAACCGATGCTGACAGCAGGTTCAAAGTGGAAGTGGCTGCTACTTGGAGTCATTTTCTTCTCTGTCTGGCAAATAACGATGCCTTTAAAATATTTAAGCTTTCAGGAGAATGAGTCTCTTTTGTTCTTCTTTGAAGTCGTTTCTTGATGGTAGGATAGCAAATGATCTCAAGTATTACACCAACAATTAGGGAGAAGGAAAAGTTCACTGGTTTCCAGGGACTATTCCACTACTTTTCAAAGCCAGCAGACATTTATTGTCATCTGTTAGGCAAAATGGAAGATGTAAATTGTAATAAGGTGTTGATTGATCACAAGGAGCTTATAATCAAGTAGAAAAAAGGAAAGAATAACATATAAAACCATATAATGGTAGGCTATGACATAAAGTGAGGTAGAAAGATGACCGTAATAAGTATTAGATAATTGACCATAGAAAGAGTGAGATGACATTTGCCAGGCCACACACTGTTTGGCAGGGAGTATGACTTCACTCTCCCATAGTTGAACCTTGAACAACTTAATCAGGAGGTCAGGAGACCTACATGCTAATATTGCCTCTGGCATTTTGTGTCATTTGACCTTGAACAAATGGGATCAGTTTTGAGTTTCTCAGAACCCAAATGAGGGTATAGCATAGGCTTTCTCGCTAACGTCCTTATCAGTCCATTTTCCTGGAGATTCCAGGTGCTTCTAGAGTTGTAAATATCACAGTGGAAATGAAATAGCCCACCTGCTTGGCTGGTATTTGACTCGCTGGTTTCGTGAAAAGAAAGTGGTGGGGCTGCAGTCATGACTTCCCATCTCAGTTGGCTCAGTGGCCCCAGACACAAGTTGGAAGCATATTGCCCAGCAGACGTGAAGTGCCTGGCATTTTGAAGGCTTCATTAAACTGAGACTATGTAAAGAACTAAACAACAGGCTGGACGTGGTAACTCATGCCTGTAATTCCAGCACTTTGGGAGGCCGAGGTGGGTGTTTCACTTGAGGTCAGGAGTTCGAGACCAACCTGGTCAACATAGTGAAACCCTATCTCTACTAAAAACACAAAAATTAGCTGGGTGTGGTGGTGCCTGACTGTAATCACAACTGAGGCAGAAGAATGGCTTGAACTTGGGAACCAGAGGTTGCAGTGAGGAGAGATTGAGATTACAACACAGCACTGCAGCCTGGGCAACGGAGCAAGACTCCCTCTCAAAAAAAAAAAAAAAAATCAGAAAACTAAACAAAACAACAGAGCAGTCTCATGACTACAGCATGAAGTTTTGCTGATATATATTTCCATTTTTTTGTAACAAAATGTAAGAAAAATCTATTTTTAATTGTTCTTCTTAAAGAATAAGAAAACCTAGCATTTCATATACAAAATATTTATGAAGTTTCAGCAGATGCACACACACACACACACACACACAGATGAGTCTGCTGCCTCTTTGCTTGAAGAAAATTCCTTTGGGTCTGTGTCAGTTACACCAGACATTTATGTGTGGGTAGGGCGAAGAGGTGGAGTGTTGAGTGAGGAACTGGTGACCTGGGAGGATGACTGCCTCATCTTGGGTACTTGTTCTGAAGGGTGGGTCCCTTCTCTCATGTGTCTCCACAATAGGACCTTCTAAGGTAAATGTGTTCACAACAGCACTGATAAGCTTTCTCGGTGTCATACTACTCCTCAAGTAGTGGTAACACAAGCTGGGTGTGACGGATGGCAAACAAATATTTTAAAATAATCTTTCAGATGATATATGGAAAAAATAATGTTTTTGGAGTAAGTTATGCAACAACTTTGAAATTGCCTCTCCCTTGATTTTAGAAATAAATCTCTGACAACTCACTTTTATTGAAAGTTTTTGGTTTGTTTGTTTAAAGCTACAATTTTAAAATATGAGACAAATGAATACACAATGATTGTCACTTTCCTGCTTGGGTACACAGAAGAAATGTCCTTATTAGAAGGCCAGGTAGATGTGTCTGTGCCCAGAGTGATAATGGAGAAATTGGAAAGGTTCTTGACAAGGTGTTTTCTTTTCTCTGCAGGTCCTGTACAACTTGTTCAAGTCTTTTTGCCAGATGAAAACCATTGAGACCATTGACGTGTTTGCAGGAATTGCTAACTTCTTTGTTGTGGGCATCGGTGGGATGCTGATTGGCATCTTCCTGGGCTTCATAGCAGCATTTACTACCCGGTTCACACATAACATCCGAGTGATAGAGCCACTCTTCGTTTTCCTCTACAGTTATTTGTCCTACATAACAGCTGAAATGTTTCACCTCTCAGGCATCGTGGCGTAAGTATTTCTTTGTTAAAAGTGCCTGATGACATTTCATTGAACGCATGCATTCTCAGCTAAGATATTAAAGTTGAATAAGTTATATGAGACACTAGGTTTTCTTATTCTTCTAAGAACAATTAAAAATAGATTTTTCTTACATTTCATTACAAAGCAATGGAAATATATATCAGCAAAACTTATGCTACCATGATCTGTTGTTCAGATAGAAAGCTGCTTAAACATACTTCTGAGTCTCCTGAAATAGGACAATAAACTGTTGGAGTGGATCTTGGTCAGGCACCAAGAATTGTATGAGTTTGGTCTTCATTCAGGGATGTCTCTGTGGGCACCTATGAGCTTATTTCAACAAAGTCACATTCCAAGCTGCTCTTGGAGTTCTGGAATGGCTTATGTATATTCATTGCCATAATCTTAGTCACAGAAATATTTTGGATGGTAGATTTGATTCAGGATAAAAGCATAGTCATTCAAAGCAAAATCAGTGAATGAGAGTTGTGACCATACAATTTCAGTTGAGCCTTTTAAATAAAGATGTAGGATTATAAAGCAAGAAATTTATAAAGCCAGGGATTATTTATTTACTAAAGGTTTGGTTAGTGTCTCCACACCAACTGGTACTGAAGGAAGTTTTTGACAAGTTATACAAGTTAGCTGATGAATGATGGAGTTTGAATCCTGTTTTAGCCTTTGGAAGATCACTTTGAAGGAGGCTGCTCATTGGATGTGGATGTTTTTGTAGCTTCCAAAAACGAGCTTCTATTATATTATGGTAAGACCCTGTATATGGTCAGTGAGACATACTTATTAATGGAATGCTTTTACATTTTTTTTTTTTACTTTGACAAATATGTATTACAGCTCTATATGCACTAGGCTAAATGCTAGGACCTGCCATACTTATTTAGAATTTTGCAGCTATAAGCATAAACCAAGATTTTCCTGAAATTTTCTCTTCCAATCCGATTAAGATGATGCTTTGATTAGGGGCTAGTTTGACTTTTGTCATTTGTCAGCACTCCTGCATCAGAAGCAGATTAGGTTTATGGTGGAGGAAGTCGAAGACCCCCTGTACAAAGAGAATGAAACCTGTGGTCATCAAAGCCCTGAGCCACAGGTTGGGTGGTTTTCTGTTTCACAGAGGATCTAAATAAAGCAACGCATTAATCCAGTTTGACCCAGTAGTGAAATGTTCCATGTCTTCCTGGTTGCTATTCATATCATTTGTATGACTTCCAGTTTCCTGACTGTTCTGTGGCCAGTGTCATTGAAAATGTATCATCAACTAGTTACAAGGTCTCTAAAGAGTGTGGGGGCAGGACTTAGTATCTAATTTCCAGCAAGGTTGCTCTAGCAAGAATCAGGGTATGAGAACCTAGAATTGCATTGCAAGTCTGAGGGTATGTAACTGTTCTAGAACCCACAAAGGAGCTATGTAAATGTGCCAGTTTGCCAGATGTTCACAGGCAGGATGTGGGGTCCTTAATGATCCAGCAATACGGTATTGGTGGGAGAGTTGAAGAACTGGATGGGTAGGAATCCTGGTGGATCTCCAGTGTCAGTGATGGAAGGGTTGGAAGGCCTATGCTGTATCAAGCCACTGGCCTCTTGTGAAGATGAAATCACGGGTTTACTTATGCCAGTAATTCAGAAGTAAGAGACAAATAGGTCCACATATTCCTGATAGATCGCACAGGTCTGTTGTGGTTTGTGGGCCAATGAAAATCGTTACCTTTCTTTCCAACTTCAAAGTGAAGATTTATTTGACAGTTTAGTGTAGAGGAAATTTCTTTATTACATTTAAACTAATATTGTCAGCAGCCAGGTGAGGCAGCTGATGGCTATAATCCCAGCCCTTTTGGAGGCCAAGGTGGGTGGATTACTTGAAGTCAGAAGTTCGAGAGCAGCCTGACCAGCATGGTGAAAACCCATCTCTACAATAAAAAAATATAAAAATTATCTGGGTGTGGTGTTTTGTGCCTGTAATCCCAGTTACTCAGGAGGCTGAGGCAGGAGAATCACTTGAACCAGGAAGTGGAGGTTCCAGTGAGCCAAGATCACACCACTGCACTCCAACCCAGACAAGAGTGAGACTCAGTCTCAAATAAAAAAATAAAATAAACTAGTCATTGCAAATAGTATACCAAACTAATAAACAGGTCCTTAAATAAGATATTATTGGTAATGTAAACACTTTTGCATCAAAATTATCATGTGTACCCATTATACTGTCATGACAAATGCAGGTAGAGATTCACATTAGGGTGTGTTTGTTCTCAGAAGTGACACCCTCTTTTCTAATGTGGGGTAATTAGTATGCCATTCAAAACTTGACCGTGTGTGTTGCTTCCTCATGGTGTAGATCACAGATGTGCGTGCCGCGCCTCTCTCTAAAGTGCACTGTGTGCACTTCCACGTTGTAATTACTGTATGTACTTTGGTCCAGGGGATACAGCATAATGATGCAATTAAAAATGCATATCTATACACACCTCTGTTATAAAACTAGTCATTTTTTCGGGGCTAAAATTGTACTGAGTTTAGAAATTCCTATCATGCTGTATGCTAATTGCACTCTCTCTTTTGCCATTTATAAACCAGTTTTAAGGTTAATGGGAGTAAACACACCTAATGTACTGAGAATGCTCGGTACTTTCCCTTGTTTTCTTAAGAGAAATAGGCAGCTCCCGAGAAAGGAAAGTAGGCAGAGAGGACAGGCAGCTGCTGGGCACGGAGAAAAGTTAAACTGCCTGTGGAATGATTTGTAAACCAGTTGTGAAACTTGGCCTTCCTGAGTTTTGCCTGCTCTCTGCCATCTCATGCTCCTTCTCCTTCTTCCATCCATGCTCCCTTCTCCTTTCCTCTTCATATTGCCTGTCAGAGCCTGTCATCCTCTACATCAGCTTTGTTGTCTCTTAGGCAGCCTGTTCTAGAAGGATGTCACTTAATGAGCAGGTAGTTACTAGATGAATCTAATGAAAAAGAAACCACCTTATGAGTTACAGAAGATTTTGATTTGGGTTAAAAATGCAAGGAAACTTTTAGAGGAAAGTGCGGGACAGGATTTCAGTATCTTGATTTCTTTGGAAAGATGCCAGAAGCAATGCACCTCGGGTGTTTAATAAAGTCTACGGTTGCTGCTACTTAACTTTATCATGAAACCGTGGTTTTATAGGCTTTTTACTGACAAGTAAATTAAATAATATGAGGTGAAGTCTTATTTTGTCTTACAAAATATTTGGAGAGATGTCTTCTGAGCATTCTTAGATTTGGTTTTCCTTTTGTGGTCCTTCCTAATACTTCAAAACCTAATTTCATGTTAAAAAATGATGTATGCTTATTTTTTATTATATATTCACAAGGGTTTTAGATGCAAACGCTAACAGGGTAGATGCAATTCCCTATTTTGTAATATTATTCTACTCATTTCTATACTGGAATAAATTGTTCCAATAGGGAAATGTGTGTATGTGTATGCATGTGTGTGCATATGCCTGTGTGTGCATACACATGTGTGTTTCAGAGTTTCCACAGCACCAGAACTAGAGTTAAGGGAAAATTTCCATAGTCTCTTAAACCAGAAACTTCACATATCAATAGCAGTGGACACGTCTGAGTATCAAAGCACTGTAGCAGGGGATGAGAGGTGACTAATAGTTATTGACTTTAGAAGTTCTTGCCTTGACTCATGTATTTGGAACTTTATATTCAGAAATTGCTTACAGTCAAAGCACTGTTGATTTCCTATGGACAACGGTGTATTTGACCTCATTTTACTTTCTTTACCCAAGGACACTGACGGTTGGATAAACTGATCACTAAAATTCAGGGCCATTACAGAAACTTAGATCAAAGTTTGTTATCCCCTTTTGAACTTCAGGCTCCTTTCTGATCCTCCCCTTCTACCCCGCACAATCCCCTGGGCTCTAATAAGTGGGACATTGGAAATACACTGACCTGAAGAGGGAGAGGTGTGCTTGGCCTCCACAGCAGCAAATTTTGAGAATGGCTAACTCCTCCTTGGGATGGGGGAGAAAGTGCCCAGTGTTTTTCAGTTCTGTTTTGATGGATTAATAATTCCTTAGTATTTCTTTCCTTAAGGGCACTTTCTATTTTCTATTTATTAATTATTCTAGCAGCATTATTGCAAAGAAAGGAGAAAATAGTGATTATTAGTCTCATTCTTATGAATAAACAAACTGAGGCCCAGATGGACAAAACATGGCTGCCAGATGACTCAGTGGAGAATTAAGCCTGAGCCTGCATTTCCAGGTACCAGGCCAGTCCTGTTTATGTGCAATATCCCCTAAAAGAAGAATAAAAAGAAGAAAGAAGAAAGAAGAAGAAGAAAGAAAAGAAAGAGCACATCCTGATGCAAATTTGAAAATGAGTAAATTTGCAACAGGAATTTCCAGAATGATAGGTTTAGGAATGAAATCCAGGAGCAGGTCCAGCTTGCTGGACTGAAGTAGTCGCTGGTGAAGGTGTGAAGAGCATATGCTCTCTTCTTCCTTTTTTTCTTTGTAGGAGTTGCTAATTGTCATCTGTTTAAAACTTTGAAGAAAAAATAGGAAAGCATACCTTTTTTTGGCCTATTCTAGTTCCTCTTGGTTTATCCACACTTTATAGTATTTAGGATACTATCTCTTCAAGATCCAAGGGTGTTAAACCATAGCCCTACATGCCGGAATAACCAGTTCAACATGTTTGTGTCCACAAAGATTAAAATTAATAAACACATGACCTTGTAGGACGTTCATAAAACATTATATGATGCATCATATTTATAACACGCTTTCAAACACAATGCCAATTGACCCTCATATCAGCATCTTGAAGTGTGAAGAAGAGCAGGAAGAGAGTTTGCAGAGAAGGAACGGGGGGACCAAGACGAGAGCCTTACCTCTCTGGCTCCCTGTTTCTTCTCAGTGGGTCATTGCCTTGACAAATAATAGTTTTACTTTTAATTATGGTGTATGCTTTCACTGATAGCTCTGACTGGCAAAGACTGACCACTTTAAAATCTGGTATGACCACCCCAAACATAAATAAGCCTGGGGTGGAAGGAAGAAAGGTAGTAAAATGATGTTAGAATTAAAGTGATACAAAAACAAAGCATATACCCCTTAATTTCTTGGACATACTCAGGGAAATGTGGAAACAAAGAAAGAAACAAAGAGCTTTTATTTTCCATTGTAAAACTTTGCCTAATTATAGGTTAAGACCAGTAAAGACAAAAAGGAATTGGAAATTATGAGCCTTAACCTAGAGAAATGTAAACAATTCATGAAATTATTTGTATTTATTTTTATGGTTTAAACTGTTTAATTTAGTAGATTCAACCCCAGGAAAGAAACAAGAAAGTATTTTTGTTCCTCCTTCAGGAACAAAAATACTATGCCATCACCTCTTTCCTGGGTCGAATAGGGTGGCCACCAGCCACGTGTGGCTTCTGAGTACTTGAAAGTAGAACTGAGTTGTGTTGTAAGTTTAACATATACAGCAGAGGCTGGGCACGGTGGCTCATGCCTGTAATCTCAGCACTTTGGGAGGCCAGGACAAGCAGATCACTTGAGGTTAGGAGCTTGAGACCAGCCTGGCCAACATGGCAAAATCCTATCTACTAAAAATACAAAAATTAGACAGGCATGGTGGTGGATGCCAGTAATCTCAGCTGCTACTTGGGAGGCTGAGGCAGGAGAATCGCTTGAACCCAGGAGGTAGAGGTTGCAGTGAGCTGAGATTGCACCACTGCACTCCAGCCTGGGTGACAGAGAGAGACTTCATCTTATAGGAAAAAAAAAAAACACACACACACACAGCAGATTTTTAAGACTGAGTAGGGAAAAAAAGGATTCTAGAGGATCTCATTAGTAATTTCTGTACTGATTTGATGTTGAAATGACAATGTATTCGACATGTTGAGTTACATAAATATAGTCTGAAAATTAACTTGTTTCTTTTCATGTCTTTCACCGTGAATACTAGGAAACTGCAGATTACATTTATAGCTCCTGTGATTCCTATTAGACACTGTTCTGAAGTGCTTACCACTTAAGTATTTGCTACTTGGGTATTTGGATACTTGGTGACATATGTTTTATTCCTTTTGATGGAGTAAAAAAAAAAATAGGTCATGAAAAGATGGGAAGCTTTGATGGTAACTATGCTCTTTATAAGGAACATTTCTTTGAGAATGGGGAGTTTTAGAAAGAAAATAAGGAAGAGAGACTGAAGGGAAGTTGGAGGTTCTTGTGAAATGGCTGTAGATAATTAAGATGTTAAAGCCACCTTGTGAAAAAGAAAAATGTTTCCCTAGGTCCACATTAGGGGATTTTGATATAAACATCCTCAAAATCTAAAGTGGGAGGGAAAGTTATGACTCCTGAAGGAATGAGAAACATACTTTAAAACAGATTCCATATATATATATATATATATATATATATATATATATATTGCAAATTGAAGTTGTAAACTTATACAATATTCAGTATTCAAAATATTATATTTTCTTGCCTCATTTTCTTAGGGGTAAAACACCATTAAAGATATTATCTTCATCTCTGCTTTTATCTGTATTTACTCTGCAGACTGACTGAAGATCAATAGAGTCCCTATATTAGGGTCTGTAGGTCTTTATTTTAGCTAATCTCAAAAGATATTGATTTTTGATGGAGGCAAAATAAATCAAACAAACAAAACTTATTCTAAGTAAGATTGTGTATTCCATTCTTGAAGATTATCAGGGATAGATTATGAAGCTAGTCAGTCTTCCCTCAACTTGTCACATGTGTTTTTTTTCCTGCCTGAGTCTTTACCTAGGCACCTTAGCCCTGCTGACAGCAGCATTTCCTGATCCTCCTCCTTAATCAAGGATTCCTCAGCCCTAGGGCAGCCAGTCAGCCTGGGGCTGTGACCTACAGCTTTCACCCAGAGTACCATGAAAACTTTATCGGTTCTAAGTGTCAAGGTGTAAAGAAGTTCTGGAAGCACTATGATCATGTATTTATCATAAAACAGAAATACAATCATGTCACTTCTCTTTAAAGATTTCAAAGGCTCCCACCTGCCTATAGCACACAACAGTCAGGCAAGACTGAGGCTCCCTCCTTCTCACCAACCTGGAGTTCAGTTTCTTCTGAACACCAGTGTCTTCTGGTGTTTATCAAGTGGTCAGGGTACTAAAGGAATAATTAATATATTGGGTACTCAAGGAATAGTAATGTAAGTTTAAGTGAAACACAGCAGAAAAGTTTGTTTTCTAGGAATAATTGATACTGCATAACAAATCCAATAGGTGCTGTACTTGATAGGCTTATGAAAATCAATTCACTACATTCTTAGAATGATATTTAGCTAAAAAGAATATTAATATTGCTTTACCTGTTATTAGGATGAATCATACCATTGCTTTTCTCCTTCAGTGCAGTTAACAGGGTAGATTTTAGAGGTATACTGGGAATCCTTCAGATAAGAAAAAACTTGGTATTTGCTTGCTAACTTTAAATTACACAGAACTTTAACAGTTTGCTCCAGAATTAAGAACTGGTTCTTCGAGATCTGTTTGAAGAGTGGATATTTTTGCACAACTGAAAATTCTGCTATCACTCTGCTTTTTGGACTATTTCTTGACTGTTCTTTTTTTCTTTTATTGTACTTTAGGTTCTGGGGTACACATGCAGATCATGCAGGATTGTGGCATAGGTACATACATGGCAAGGTGGTTTGCTGTGTCCATCTTAACTGTTCTTTATGTTTACTTTTTAAAAATGATGATAGCCCTGCTGGCCTATATTTCAAGAATATTGTAGGAAATAATGTTGAGGGTTATAATTTTATTAATGCCAGGATAAATTAGACTTATGAGGAGTTACTTCTTTGAGGATTTTGTTGGAAAAGCAGATGTAGATTTTTTAATAGCTTGCAGGTGTACGAAGGGTTTTTTTTTGAACTTTAGGCTGCAGAGTGGAAGGTTTATGACATTTTTAGGAGGTATGTAAGGCTTTAGCCAAGTGTGATGAATTTATGAGTTAATTGTTTAATTCTACACAGTTCAGATGGTAGATAAAGCACTCTGGATCTTCATTAAACTAGACTTAGCCAGCAGTAATTGAACTTGTACTTGGTGCCACTGTAGACACAGACCATGCTAAGCATTGGTCCATAGTCTCAAAGCACACATTCTGGTAGAAAAGAAATAAATATCTGTAGAAAGCAGGTTAATAATGGAATCACGGAGTAATACAGAAAAAAAAGTATCTGTTAGAATTTTCTATTCAGAAAATAGTCAAATGTCAAATCATTTAAATAGAAAGGAAAGTCCATTTCCACCCCACCCTCCCCAGGGTCGGGAGAAATTCTTTTTTTTTTTTTTTTTTTTAAGAAAAAGAGAGAAAAGGAGAAAGAAACAGCAAAAGAAAGAGAAAAAGAATGAAAGAGAAAGAAAGAGGAAGAGATTTTAGAAAAAGAGAGAAAAGGAGAAAGAAAGAAACCACAAAAGAAAGAAAAAAATGAAAGAAAGAGGAAGAGATTTTAGAAAAAGAGAGAAAAGGAGAAAGAAAGAAACAGCAAAAGAAAGAAAAAA
>CAUYQU010025760.1:0-24207 GCA_963574635.1 Cheracebus regulus
GTGTGGCTCCTCTGCCGGGAATCTCCTGGTCTGTGGGCAACAAAAATTCGTCGGAAAGTGCGGCGTCCACTTGTTCTCTGCGCTTTCACTGGGAGCTACATTCCTGAGCTGTTGCTAATCGGCCATCTTGGATCTCTCTCCTCAAACCTTTTTTAAAGGCTTTGAAGTGCTCTGAAGCCCAGAGATACATTTTGCTTTGACAGTCCCTTAGCCCTGCCCCTTCCTTCCTAAGACCAGCAGCTGGGGTGACCACCTGAGGCTTGGCTCGGAGCATCTGGGTACCTAGACTCAACACATTCTAGATGAGAAAATGCCACCTTTCCTTCTGTCACAGCCATTTTACAGGTGGGAAAACTGAGGCTTAGGGAGGACAAGTGACTGGCTGCAGTTTCCCCACCTTGGAAGTGAAAAAGCTGCAGTTGAACTGGATTGTCTTTGACTTTAATGCCTATGAAGCCTGCTCAACGCTCTTCTTGCACTGCCTCCCTGGACCATCAATGGGTCAGAAAAATTAATGTTCAGCTGGGCGTGGGTGTTCATGCCTGTAATCACAGCACTTTGGAAGACTGAGTTAGGCGGATCACAAGGTCAGGAGATTGAGACCATGCTGGCTAACATGATGAAACCCCATCTCTACTAAAAATACAAAAATTAGGCGGACATGGTGGCACACACCTGTAATCTCAGCTACTCGGGAGGCTGAGGCAGGAGACTTGCTTAAACCGGGGAGGCGGAGGTTGCAGTGAGCTGAGATCATGCCACTGCACTCCAGCCTAAGTGACAGAGTGAGACTCCGTCTCAAAAATAAAAAAAAGAAAAAGAAAAATTAATATTTACACCGGCATTTTCTCATTTTCCAGAAATGCAGAACCTCTGCTCTGCAAGAGCTGTGTATCACCGGGTCCCATGCCTCACGCCTGTAATCCTAGGGCTTTGGGAGGCCGAGGCAGGCTGATCACAAGGTCAGGAGTTTGAGACCAGCCTGGCCAATATGGTGCAAACCCGTCTCTACTAAAGACACAAAAAATTAGGCGGTGTGTGCCTGTAATCTCAGCTACTTGGGAGGCTGAGGCAGGAGAATTGCTTGTACCCTGGAGGTGAAGGTTGCAGTGAGCCGAGATCTCGCCATTGCACTCCAGCCTGGGCTGGAGCAAGACTCCCTCTCAAAAAAAAAAAAGCTGTGTATCCTCTGCAGCAGATGTGGTTCCTCCCTGGTTTGTGCTACCCTGGAACAGGAGGCTCCCCACTTTCTCATGTAGCTGGCTCCTCCATGAGGCAGCTCTGATCCCTTGAAGTTCACCTTTCTTATTTATTTATTTTTATGAGACAAAGTCTTACTCTGTCACCAGGCTTGAGTGCGATGATGTGATCTCGGCTCACCGCAACCTCCGACTCCCCGGTTCAAGTGATTCTCCTCAGCTTCCCAAATAACTATAATTACAAGTGTGCGCCACCACACCCAGCTAATTTTTGTATTTTTAGTATAGACACAGTTTCACCATGTTGGCCAGAATGGTCTCAATCTCCTGACCTTGTGATCCGCCCGCCTTGGCCTCCCAAAGTGCTGGGATTACAGGTGTGAGCCACTGCACCCGGCCCTTATTTTTTTTATGTTTATTTTTTGTTTGTTTCTTTTGTTTTTTTATTTTTATTTTATTTTTTATTTTATTTTATTTTTAAAGATGGGGTTTCACCATATTGGTCAGGCTGGTCTTGAACTCCTGACCTCAGGTGATCCGCCCACCTCAGCCTCCCAAAGTGCTGGGATTACAGGCGTGAGCCACCGCGCCTGGCTCTTTTGTTTTTGAAACGGAGTTTCACTGTTGCTGCCCAGGCTGGAGTGCAGTGGCACAGTCTTGGTTTACTGCAACCTCTGCCTCCCGGGTTCAAGTGATTCTCCTGTCTCAGCCTCCCAAGTAGCTGGGATTACAGGCATGTGCCACCATGCCCGGCTAATTTTTGTATTTTTAGTAGAGTCGGTGTTTCACCATGTTAGTTAGCCTGGTCTTAAACTCCTGACATCAGGTGATCCATCTGCCTTGGCCTCCCAAAGTGCTGGGATTACAGGTGTGAGCTACCACATCCAGCTTTTTTTCTATTTATTTTTTGAGACAGTCTTGCTCTGTTGCCTAGCCTGGAGTGCAGTGGTATGGTCATAGTTCATTGCAACCTTAACCTCCTAGGCTCCAGCAATCCTTCTGTCTCAGCCTGCTATGTTAGCTGGGGCTACAGGTGTGTATCACCTAACCTGATTTTCTTTTTCTTGCTATAGGGTCTTGCTCTGTTGCCCAGGCTGGAGTGCAGTGGTGCGATCTTGGCTCACTGCAACCTCTACCTCCCAGGCTCAAGTGATTCTCCCACCTCAGCCTTCCAAGTAGTTGGGACTACAGGCATAAGCCACCATGGCTGGCTAATTTTTTTCTGTTTTTTGGTAGAGACGGGGTTTCACTATGTTGCCCAAGCTGGTCTCAAACTCCTCAACTCAAGCAATCCGTCCGCCTCAGTCTCCCAAAGTGCTGGAATTACAGGCATGAGCCACTGCACTCGGCCTCATCTGGCTAATTTTTAAAAACCTTTCATAGAGATGGGGTCTTGCTATATTGCCTTCGCTGGTCTGAAACGCCTGGCCTCAAGCAATTCTCCTGCCTCTACCTTCCAAAGCACTGGGATTACAGGTGTGAGCCACCTGTAATTAAATGTGAATATTTAATTAGTCAAATATGAATATTTAATTACTTAAATATTTAATTAATTAAAATGAATATTGAATTATCCACAGTGATGGTACACTTGATCTTAGCCAAAATGCTGAGTAGTGATAAATATCCATGGTGATAAATGCCATCTAGGAATATTCCAAGGGACAATGGCAGAGGACATGACAGAGAACCGTGACATGGTCTTGGGAAGGGTAGGGCTTCTGTAGAAGGGATGTCAGGAAGATGAAGAAAAATTAGCTGGAGCTGGGGTGAGGGCCTTAACAGGGCATGTAGCTCATGCAATGGCCCTCAGGCCATTAGGTATGAGTGGGAGGATCCCCAGGAGCGAGAATGTCAGATACGCAAGCCAGGCGCAGTGGCTCACACCTGTAATCCCAGCACTTTGGGAGGCTGAGGCAGGCAGATCACTTGAGGTCAGGAGTTCAAGACCAGCCTGGCTAACATGGTGAAAACTCGTCTGTACTAAAAATACAAAAATTAGCCAGGCATGGTGGCAGGCACCTGTAATCCCAGCTACTCGGGAGGCTAAGGTAGGAGAATCACTTGAACCCAGGAGGCAGAGGTTGCAGTGAGCCGAGATTGTACCATTGCACTCCAGCCTGGGCTTCAGAGAGAGACTCTGTCTCAAAAAATATAAAAAATATAAGGCCGGGCACGGTGGCTCACGCCTATAATCCCAGCACTTTGGGAGGCTGAGATGGGTGGATCACCTGAGGTCAGGAGTTCGAGACCAGCCTAGCCAACATGGTGATACCCCATATTTATTAAAAAAAAATAAAATATATATATATATATATAAATTAGCTGGGTATGGTGGCATATGCCTGTAATCCCAGCTACTCAGGAGACAAAGCTGGAGAATTATTTGACCCCGGGAGGCAGAGGTTGCAGTGGGCTGAGATTGTGCCATTGCACTCCAGCCTGGGCGACAAGAGTGAAACTCCCTCTCAAAAAACAAAACAGAAACAGAGAAAGAAAAAGAAAAGAAAGATAAATGGTAGCACACATCACCATCCTGGCTAATTTTTGTAGTGATGGGGTCTCACCATGAGGCCGTGCCATGTGGCCCAGGCTGGTCTCCAACTCCCCGGGCTCAAGCAGTCTCCCTACCTTCCCACCTTGGCCTCCCCAAAGTGCTGGGATTACAGGCAGGAGCCAGTGCACCCGGCCTCAGACCTAGCTGCGGCTGAATTGGAAAGGAGTGGAGAGTGGGGTGGTGACAGACCACTCCTGTAGCTGCCTCATTTCCAGGCCCCGCCCCGGGCTCTCAGTGAACTCACAGGGTCTCGTGCTCTGCCCTGGCCTCAGAATCCCACTGCCCACCACGGTCAGCCAGGCGCTGCAGGGGACTCTCAGACCATGAGCTGTGGGGACAGTGTGAGGAACTGTCACCCAAATCCAGCTTCTCGAATCCCAGAAAGGCCCATGTGAGAGTGAGAGCAGCCAGGCAGCCACACTGACTCTGCCCCTTGGATCTTCGCACCCGACACTCCAGGTGACTCCCCTTGGATCTGTCACCTGTACTCCAACCAGGGTGACAGAGCGAGATGCTCTGTCAGACAGCATCTCGCTCTGTCACCCTGTTTGGAGTACAGTGGTGCGATCGCAACTCACTGCAATCTCCACCTCCCGGATTCAAGGATTCTTGTCCCTCAGTCTCCAGAGTAGCTACAATTATAGATGCCCACCATCACGCCTGGCTATTTTTTTTTTAAAGACAGAGTCTCGCTCTATCTCCCAGGCTGGAGCGCAGCGGTGTGATCTTGATTCGTTGCAACCTCCACCTCCCGGGTTCAAGCAATTCTCCTGCCTCAGCCTCCCGAGTAGCTGGGACCACAGGCGCATGCCACCATGCCCAGCTAATTTTGGTATTTTTTAGTAGAGACGGGGTTTCACCATGTTGGTCACGATGGTCTCGATCTCTTGACCTCGGGATCTGCCCACCTTGGCCTCCCAATGTGCTGGGATTACAGGCATGAGACACCTCGCTTGGCCTAATTTTTTTTTTTTTTTTTTTTCAGATGGAGTCTTGCTCTGTCGCCCGGCTGGAGTGCAGCGGCGTGATCTCGGCTCACTGCAACCTCTGCCTGCTGGGTTCAAGCAATTCTCCTGTCTCAGCCTCCTGAGTAGCTGGGATTACAGGTTTGTGCCGTCACGCCCAGCTAATTTTTGTACTTTTAGTAGAGATGGGGTTTTGCCATGTTGGCCAAGCTGGTCTTGAACTCCTGACCTCAGGTAGTCCACCCACCTTGGCCTCCCAGGGTGCTGGGATTAGAGGCGTGAGGGACCATGACTAGCCAATTTTTATATTTTTAGTAGAGACCAAAGTGCTGAGATTATGGGTGTGAGCCACTGCACCTGGTCTCACTGATTTCCATGTTGGATGTTCCTGAGACCTGGGTACCACCGTAAAACGTGGGACTGCTTCCTCACTAGAAGTCCTCATAGTATTAGTGGTTACAGCTTCTGTTGATGCATTCCTCTGCACTGGACACTTAGATGCATTATCTCATTCAATTCATCATCTATTTGGCAAACACTGATCAAGGGCCTGCTACTGCCAAGAACTGTTCTAGTGGAGGACAGAAAATAAACAGGGCTGGACACAGTGGCTCACACCTGTAATCCCAGCACTTTGGGAGGCCAAGGTGGGAAGATCACTTCAGCCCAGGAGTTTGAGATCAGCCTGGGCAACACAGTGAGAACCTGTCACTACAGAAAATAAACAAAATTATTTAGACGTGGTGGCGCATGCCTGTGGTCCTAGCTCCCCCTGGGGAGGCTGAGGTGGGAGAATTGCTTGAGTCCAGGAGTTCGAGGCTGCAGGGAGCTGTGATTGTGCAACTGCATTCCAGCCTGGACAAAAGAGCAAGACCTGTCTCAAAAGAAAGGAAGGAAAGGAAAGGGAAGGTAAGGGGAGGGGAGGGGAGGGGAGGGAAAAGGAGAAAAGAAAAGAAAAGGTCTGCTGAAATGAAAAACATACCTATGGCCAGGTGCGGTGGCTCACCCCTGTAATCCCAGTACTTTGGGAGGCAGAGGCAGGTGGATCACGAGGTCAGGACTTAAAGATCAGCCTCGCCAAGATAGTGAAAACTCGTCTGTACTAAAAATACAAAAAAATTAGCAGGGCGTGGTGGTGGCCACCTGTAATCCCAGCTACTCAGGAGGCTGATCCAGAGAACTGCTTGAACCCAGGAGGCGGAGTTTGCAGTGAGCTGAGATCACACCACTGCACTCCAGCCTGGACAACAGAGCAAAACTCTGTCTCAAAAAAAAAAAAAGAAAAGAAAAAAGAAAAAGAAAGAAAAAGAAAAACATATGACAGATTATAGGGGAAAAGGAGGAATGGGTCAGAGAGGTCGGGAAAGAGAATTCCAGGAAAGACTTGTGAGGAGGATGCAACATTTGAGTTATGGCAGGAAATAGCAACGACCAGGAAGAAAGCATTTTCCCCAGAGAAGGGACCCTCACAGTGCGTGGGTGAGACCTTGAGTGTTTAGTACATTATGAACCAGAGTTCCTCACCCTCCTGAGTAGCTGGGAGTACAGGGGCAGCCGCCACGCCCAGCTAATTGTTTGTATTTTAGTAGAGACGGGGTTTCACTGTGTTGCCCAGGCTGGTCTCCAACTCCTGAGCTCAGGCAATCTGTCCGCCTCAGCCTCCCAAAGTGTTATGATTACAGGCATGAGCCACCATGCCCAGTCAACACTCTTTTTTTTGAGACATGGTCTTGCTCTGTTGCCCAGACTGGTGCGGAGCCATACAATCAGGGCCCACTGAGGCTTTGACTTCCTGGGCTAAAGCAATCCTTCCACCTCAGCCTACCAAGTAGCTGGGACTATAAACGTGTGCCACCATGTCTGGCTAATTTGTTTTTATTTATCTTTAAATTTTTATTTATTTATTTATTTTGAGACAGAGTCTCACTGTCACCAGGCTGGAGTGTCGTGGCATGATCATGGCTCACTGCAAACTCCGTCTCCAGCCATTCTCCTGCCTCAGCCTCCCAAGTAGCCGAGATTACAGGAGCCTGCCACCACACCCAGTTAATTTTTTTTTTTGAGATGGAGTTTCGCTCTTGTTGCCCAGGCTGGAGTGCAATCTCGGCTCACTGCAACCTCTGTCTCCCAGGTTCAAGTGATTCTCCTGCCTCAGCCTCCCGAGTAGCTGGGATTACAGGCATGCGCCACCACACCCAGCTAGTTTTGTATTTTCAGTAGAGACAGGGTTTCTTCATGTTAGTCAGGCTGGTCTTGGACTCCCGGCCGCAGGTGATCCACCTGCCTCTGCCTCCCAGAGTGCTGGGATTACAGGTGTGAGCCACCGTGCCCAGAATTTTTTTTTTTTTTGAGACAGAGTTTCACTCTAGTTGCCCAAGCTAGAGTACAATGGCTCAATCTCCGCTCACTGCAACCTCTGCCTCCTGAGTTCAAGTGATTCTCCTGCCTCAGCCTCCCGAGTAGCTGTGATTACAGGCATGCGCCGCCACTCCTAATTTTTTTTCCTTTAGTAGAGACAGGGTTTCTCCATGTTGGTCGGGTTGATCTCGAACTCCCTACCTCAGGTTATCTGCCCATCTTGGCCTCCCAAAGTTCTTTGATTATAGGCGTAAGCCAACATGCCCAGCCAGAGACCTGTTTATACTATTAAGTGGATCAACCCTATGAGGTGGGAGGGAAAGAAGGCCTGGGGGCATGAGATGAAACTTGATGTGCTAAGGTAAACAGCGCCCCCCAAATATTCATGTCCACCTGGAACCTCAGAATATGGCTTTGTTTGCACTGGGGTCTTTGCAGATGTAATTAGTTAAGGTGAAATTATACTGGATTAAGAGGAGCCCTGAAATCCAATATGACTCGTGTCCTTAGAAGACAAGGAGAGGACACACGGAGAGACAGTGGGGAGATGGCCACCTGAAGACGGAGGAAGACCTTGGAGTGATGAGCTGAAAGCCAAGGACTCCAAGGATTGCAGGGAACCACCCAAGCTATGAAAAAGGTCGGCATGATGCCTCACACCTGTAATTCCAGCACTTTGGGAGGCTGAGGCAGGAGAGTCACTTGAGCCCAGGAGTTCAAGACCACCTTGGGTAACACAGCGAGACTCCATCTCTATAAAAAATAAAAAAATCAAAGGAAAAAGCAAGGGAGGCTCCTTCCCTAGAAACTTTGAAGGGAGTATGATACACTATCATGTTTATTTCCAGTTTCTGGCCTCTGGAACTGTGAGAGAAGACATTTCTGCTGTGTAAGCTACCTAGTTTGTGATACTTCGTCAGGCCAGCCCTAGAAAATGGATACACGGGCGGGGCGCGGTGGCTCACGCCTGTAATCCCAGCACTTTGGGAGGCAGAGGCAGATGGATCATGAGGTCAGGTGACTGAGACCATCCTGGCCAACATGGTGAAACTCTGTCTCTACTAAATACAAAAAATTAGCCGGGTGTGGTGGCAGGCGCCTCTAGTCCCAGCTACTCAGGAGGCTGGGGCAGAGGAATCCCTTGAAACTGGGAGGCGGAGGTTGCAGTCAGCTGAGATTGTGCCACTGTACTCCAGCCTGGACGACAGAAGGAGACTCCATCCAAAAAAAAAAAAAAGAAAGAAAATGAATACATGACCAATCGAGGTGGCTCATGCCTATAATTGCAGCACTTTGGGAGGCTGAGGTGGGTGGATCATCTGAGGTTAGAAGTTTGAGACCAGCCTGGCCAACACAGCTAAATGCCATCTCTACTAAAAATACAAAAAATTAGCTGGGCGTGGTGGCATGTGCCTGTAGTCCCAACTACTTGGGAGGCTGAGGCAAGAGAATTGCTTAAACCCAGGAGTCGGAGGTTGCAATGAGCCGAGATCACGCCACTGTACTCCAGCCTGGGTGACAGAGTGAGACTCCATCTCAAAAAATAAAGAAAGAAAATGAATACATTTGCTTAGGTTCACCCAGAAGTCAGTTCCAGTATTCAAATCTGGTTCTTTTTTTTTCTTTATTCATCTTATCTTTTTGTAGAGAGAAGTCTTGTTATGTTGCCCAAGCTGATTTCAAACTCCTGGGATCAAGCAATCCTCCTGCCTTGGCCTCCCAAAGTGCTAGGATTACAGGTGTGAGCCACTGTGCTTGGCCTCAAACCCAGTTCTTTGGATTCCAGAGAATGAACTTTCTTTCCCCAGGGAATTTTTTTTTTTTTTTTTTTTTTTTTTTTTTTTGAGACAGAATCTGGAACTGCCGCCAGGCTGGTGGCATGATCTCAGCTCACTGCAACCTCTGCCTCCTGGGTTCGAGTGATTCTCCTGCCTAGCCTCCCGAGGAGCTGAGATTATAGGCGCCCATCACACACCCAGCTAATTTTTTATTTTTAGTAGAGACGGGTTTTCGCCTTGTTGGCCAGGCTGGTCTTGAATTCCTGACCTAGTGATCTGCCCGCCTCAGCCTCCTGAAGTGCTGGGATTACAGGCGTGAATCCCAGGGATTTTTTTTTTTTCTTTTTGGGAGAGTTTCTCTGTTTCTGGAGTGCAGTGGTGCCATCTTGGCTCACTGCAATCTCTGCCTCCGGGGTTCAAGCGATTCTCCTGCCTCAGCCTCCAGAGCAGCTGGGATTACAAGCGCCTGCCACCACACCCAGCTAATTTTTGTATTTTTAGTAGAGTCGGGGTTTTATCATGTTGGTCAGGATGATCTCGATATCCTGACCTCATGATTCGCCCACCTTGGCCTCCCAAAGTGCTGGGAATACAGGCGTGAGCCACTGCACCTGGCCTAATTTTTGTATTTTTAGTAGAGACAGGGTTTCACCATGTTGGCCAGGCTGGTCTTGAACTTCTGACCTCAGGTGATCCGTACGCCTCCGCTTCCCAAAATGCTGGGATTACAGGCGTGAGCCACCGCGCCCGGCTGGGTCTAATTATTTTGAAATGCAAACACTTAAGTGTGAGGGTACATACATTCATATTTACTTAGCAAATACGTATTCAGTGCCTATCGCATTCCTGGGATAGGTCCAGGTATTGGGAAATCCTGTCCCTGCTTACAGTTTATTAGTTTATTAGGGGGAGGATCAAAAATATAGAGAAACACACAAGATGAGAGGCAAGTTTCGGGGCGTGTGTGAAAATGGAGAAGAGGCGACGCTATTCCATGTGGGGTGCTGAGAGAGGGTCTGGCCTGTGGCTTTTGCATATGTCAGGGAGGGGGAAGGGCAAATGCAAAAGCCTGGCAGGGGTCGTCCTGGGCCGGCCGCGGGAGGTCGGGTGGCTGGAAAGGAGCGTGCAGAGGGCAGAGTGGCCTAGGAACGAACTCAAAGAAGCGGCGGAGGACCCTAGAGCCCTTCCTAGCACCCCTGCGTTCCAGCAGCTCGCCGGGTAGAGCCACACCCAACATGGCGGCCGCCCGGGGCCTACCTGCGGGCGAGCGGAAGTGCGTGTCGGCGGGCGCCGGAAGTGATGGGCCCGCTCTTGCCGGGGTCTCGGTTGAGCAGCGTACTCGCCGGCTTCGAGCATCCCTAGCCGGGCAGGTGGAAGGCCCTGGGGTTGCGGCTCCCGAGGCCGCGGCTTGGCCCCGCCAGCGACATGGCCAGCTCCGGAGAGGTACTGTCCGCGCCTCTCTCCGCATTTCTTCTGCCTCGGCGGCCTCGGTCTCCCTAGGTTCTTCCATCCCGACCCGGGTTCCCTTTCATTCTTTCCATCCTGACCCCTACCCCGGCCCGTCCTTCCCATCCGGACCCTGGCCTTGCTCCTGCTCCCGTCCTTCCCGCGTCCTGTCTCCCAGACGCCTGCCCTGCCTTGGAAGGCACAAGCTGTCATTCCCTTCGCTCGTCCATTCCTGATCGGCACAGTTGTCCCCGCCTCTCCGTCTCCTGAGTGTCCAGGCTTCTCCGACACCCCTCTCCCAGTGCCCGTTCCTTGGCTGGTCCCCTGCAGCCCTGGGACATTCCCCCTCCGTGCCCACGTCCCACTCCATCTTCTATCTCTGGATGCTCAGTTTCAGCCCCAGCCCACTTCTCTCTGGAGCCTGCCTGCTGAATGACGTTGGGGGTGGGTGATGGAGGAAAAGCCATTTCACCTGGGGGACTTACGGCGTACCCTGGAATTCTTTCCCAACACTCCACAAATCTGGGTCCGATGGAGAAGCTCGCTGCGTCCCTGTAATGTGGTGAAAGGTGTTGTCTCTGCAGACAGGGGTGTAGCAGGTACTCTGGACTCTGATTAGTGGCTTCCCGTTGATGCGTCCTGCCTATCTTAATGGGCACCTCGGTTGGTATCTGTCATCTTTCAGGACTCAGACCATTGGGTGCAATTCGCAGATTTAGGAGCTTGTTTGGGTTCTAGGGAGCAAGAGTGAGAGATTCAGCTGTCTTCCTCAAAGTGGGTCTGTGGAAATGGCTGGGAGTCGCTGTGCTGACTGTCCCTCTTAATTTGAAGTGATCTTGGCCTAGAAATGACCCCAGTGGCTTCTTGATTGACAAGGAATGGTGTGTGGTCCCACTGCAGATTGATGATAAGATTGAAACGAAAGTTCCAGCTCCAGAGGAGGAGTTCTGGGGTAGCATGGCTGTGTAAGCAGATTCCAGTTAGTTGTGTGTATGCTTGGAGTCAGGGTAGAAAGGGGGTCCTGGTACCTTGATCTTACAGAGTTCCAGCTCAAAGGCCCCTCTTTTTTTTTTTTTTGGAGATGGGATCTCACTCTATTCCCCAGGCTGGAGTGCAATGCCTGTATCTTAGCTCACTGCAACCTCTGCCTCATAAGCTCAAGCGATTCTCCTGGCTCTGCCTCCCAAGTAGCTGGGATTACAGGAGCCAACCACCACTCCCAGCTAATTTTTTTGTAATTTTTTTTTTTTTTTTTTTTTTTGAGACAGAGTTTTGCACTGTTGCCTGGGCTGGAGTGCATGGTGCAATCTCGGCTCACTGCAACCTCTGCCTCCTTGTTGTTCAAGAGATTCTTTTGGCTCAGCCTCCCAAGTAGCTGGGATTGTAGGAGCTGGCCACTACACCCAGCTGATTTTTTGTATTTTATTTTATTTTTTTGAGACAGAGTCTTGCACTGTGGCCCGGCTGGAGTGCAATGGCACAATCTTGGCTTACTGCAGCCTCCACCTCCCGGGTTCAAGCGATTCTCCTGCCTCAACCTCCTGAGTAGCTGGTGGTGCCCGCCATCATGCCTGGCTAATTTTTTTGTATCTTTAGTAGAGATGGAGTTTCACTCTGTTGGCCAGGCTTGTCTCCAACTCCTGACCTCATGATCCACCCGCCTCGGCCTCCCAAAGTGCTAGGACTGCAGGCATGAGCCACTGCACCCTGTCAATGTTTTGTATTTTTAGTAGAGATGGGCTTTCACCATGTTGGCCAGGCTGATCTTGAACTCCTGACCTCAGGTGATCTGCCTGCCTTGGCCTTCCAAAGTGCTGGGACTACAGGTGTGAGCTACTGTGCCCCATCCAAGCTCTGCTTTTTTTTTTTTTAATAGCACTTCACATGGTTCAGTACTTGTTTTTCTCGGGTATTAAAAATGCTCCCAGCAGGGCATGGTGGCTCATGCCTGTAATCCCAGCATTTTGGGAGGCCAAGGTAGACTGATTGCTTGAGTCCAGGAGTTCGAGACCAGCGTGGTTAACATGGAAACCCTGTCTCTACAAAAAATACGAAAATTAGCTGGGGGTGGTGGCTCACGCCTGTAATCCCAGCACTTTGGGAGGCCGAGGCAGGTGGATCACAAGGTCAGGAGATTGAGACTATCCTGGCAAACATGGTAAAACCCGTCTCTACTACAAAATGAAAAACTTAAAAAAAAAAATAGCTGGGCACCTGTAGTCCCAGCTACTCAGGAGGCTGAGGCAGGAGAATTGCTTGAACCTGGGAGGCGGAGGTTGCAGTGAGCCTAGATCATGCCACTGCACTCCAGCATGGCAACAGAGCAAGACTCTGTCTCAAAACAAAACAAGATCCCATTTCTACAAAAATTACAAAATTAGCCTGGTGTGGGGATCTGTACCTATAGTCCCATCTACTTGGGAGGCTGAGGCAGGAGGATCACTTGAGCCCAGGAGGCCGTGGCTGCAATGAGCTATGATCGTACTGCATTCCTGCTTGGGAGATGGAGTGAAACCCTGTCTCAAACAAAAAAAATTAAATAAAAAATGCTCCCTGTTCTGAAGGCATTCCTGGAGTAGTGGGGAAACCATTACAGTTTGTCCAATGAGACTGGGAGTGGAGACCTGGTCAGCTGTGGGAGGTGGTGAGTTAAGTGTGCCTGGAGAGTATTGGGAGGGCTTCCCTGAGGAAGGAGCTTTTGAGCTGAAGTATGAGAGTGTCGCAGTTTCCCTTGCTGGGTGGCATGTCTGGTCAAGGGGACAGCTTGTGCATAGGCTGCATGGTATCAGTGCTATGTCTCAGGGGACAGCCCAGAAAATGCCAAGTAGTTAAGAAAAGTCCTAAGAAGAAGGGCAGTGGAGAAAGAGTAAAGACCTTAAGAAATGGCTGGCGCAGTGGCTCCTGCCTGTTATCCCAGCACTTTGGGAGGCTGAGGCAGACGGATCACCTGAGGTCAGGAGTTTGAGACCACCCTGACAAACTTGGAGAAACTCCGTCTCTACTAAAAATACAAAATTAGCTGGGCTTGGTGGTGCATGCCTGTAGTCCCAGCTACTCAGGAGGAAAATTGCTTGAACCTGGGAGGTGGAGGTTGCAGTGAGCTGAGATCATGCCATTGCACTCCAGCCTGGGCAACAAGAGCGAAACTCTGGCTCAAAAAGGAAAAAAAAAGACCTTAACATCGTTTATCCCTTCAGATCATGCCTATGATTGAACACTTTTAAAATTTCTTGTTATGTTGCTCAGGCTGGTCTCCAACTCCTGGGCTCAAGCGATCCTCCCACTTTGGCCTTCCAAAGTGCTGGGGTTACAGGCTTGAGCCACCACACCTAGTCAGTTTTGTTTTGTTTTGTTTGAGACGGTGTCTCGCTCTGTCGCCTAGGCTGGAGTGCAATGGCATGATATCACTGCAAGCTCCGTCTCCTTGGTTCAAGTGATTCTCCTCCCTCAGCCTCCTGAGTAGCTGGGATCACAGGCACCCGCCACCACGCCTGGCTAATTTCTGTATTTTTAGTAGAGACAAGGTTTCCCATGTTGACCAGGCTGGTCTCAAACTCTTGACCTCAGGTGATCTGCCTGCCTCAGCCTCCCAAAGTGCTGGGATTACAGGCATGAGCCACTGCACCTGGCCAACACTATTTTATGATGTAAAACTTCACCCATTTGTAGAATAATGGTATAATGAACTTACTTTTACACACCGTTGTCTAGTTTCAGAGATGAACCCATCTGGGTTCATCTCTGCTCTCCTCTCTCCACACCCACTCTTCCCCACCTCTCCTGTCCACCTTGGATTAGTTAAAGCACATCCCAGACATCTTTTTTTTTTTTTTTTTTGAGATGGAGTCTTGCACTGTCACCTGGGCTGGAGTGCAGTGGCGTGATCTCGGCTCCCTGCAACCTCCACCTCTCGGGTTCATGTGATTCTCCTGCCTTAGCCACCCAAGTAGCTGGGATTACAGGTGCACACCACCACACCCAGCTAATTTTTTGTATTTTTAGTAGAGACAGGTTTCACTATGTTGGCCAGATTGGCCTGGAACTCCTGACCCTGTGATCCTCCCCACTCTGTGAATCATCTCAGCCATCTTATCAGTTGATGTGTGAATTATTTGATTTTGTTGGGTACCCAAGTGATAAACAGGTTAGGGTCCATTCTTTATTTTTATTTCTTTTTTTCTTTTTAAAATTTTCTGTAGAGATGGGATCTCACTGTGTTGCTCAGGCTGGTCTCAAACTCCTGACCTCAAGTGATCCTCCCATCTTGGACTCCCAAAGTGCTGGGCTTACAGGCATGAGCCACTGCACCTGGCCCAGGTTAGGGTTCTTTCTGGGAGATATTTTTTGGCAGATGATAAGCTTTCAGATCTTAATTTTGCTTAACTTTTTTTTTTTTTTTTTTGAGGCAGAGTCTCACTCTGTCACCAGTCACCAGGTGCCACGCTGGAGTGCAGTGGCGCGATCTCAGCTCACTGTAACCTCTGCCTTCCAGGTTCAAGCAATTCTCCTGCCTCAGCCTCCTGAGTAGCTGGGACTACAGGCTTATACCACCATGCCCAGCTAATTTTTTTATTTTTAGTAGAGACGGGGTTTCACCATGTTGGCCAGGGTGGTTTCGATCTCTTGACCTTGTGATCCGCCCGCCTTGGTCTCCCAAAGTGCTGGGATTACAGGTGTGAACCACCATGCCCGGCATTTTGCTTACCTTTTGAAAAAAACTAGGCCGCATGCACATCACTTGAGCTCAGGAGTTGGAGACCAGCCTGGGCAACATGGCAAAAGCTCGTCTCTACAAAAAAAGGCTTTTGAAAAAACTGAAATGTTACATATTCTTAAAAGTACATAAAACACAGAGTTTAGCGGATAACTAAACTTTTTTTTTTTTTTGAGACGGGTTTTCACCACGTTGGCCAGGCTGGTCTTGAACTCCTGACCTCAGGTGATCCGCCCGCCTTGGCCTCCCAAAGTGTTGAGATTACAGGTGTGAGCCACCACGCCCAGCCCTAACTAAACTCTTTAAACCACTTTCAAGTTGTCATTATAGCCGATGGTTCCTGGTGTGCCTGGTAAGGACATTCCAGGGCCTGCCACTCACCCCTGAATTGGAATTTCAGGAGACCTCAGGATTGAAGTGCCTGGTTGGAACCTGTTCGGAAGCCCTCGCTGCCCTTTCCTGGTGGTGGAGGGAAGGGAGGCTCTGGGTTTAGCAGCTCAGGCCCTGTGGCAGGCATTGCTTGCCCTCTCACCTCTGGCCAGTTACCTAGATTTTTTTTTTTTTAAGATGGAGTTTTGCTCTTGTTGCCCAGGCTGGAGTGCGATGGTGTGATCTCAAGTCACTGCAACCTCTGCCTGCCGAGTTCAAGTGATTCTCCTGCCTCAGCCTCCTGAGTAGCTACAATTAAAGGCATGCATCATCATACCTGGCTAACTTTGTATTTTTAGTAGAGATACGGTTTCTCCATGTTGGTCAGGCTGGTCTTGGAACTCCTGACTTCAGGTGATCTGCCTGCCTCGGTCTCCCAAGGTGCTGGGATTACAGGCGTGAGCCACTGCACCTGGCCTTTAGTTTTGTTTTTTTTTTTTTTTTGGAGACAAAATCTTTCTCTGTGTCCCAGGCTGGAGTGCAGTGGCTTGATCACGGCTCACTGCAGCCTCCACTTCCTGGGCTCAGGTGATCCTCCCACCTTGTCCTCCTGAGTAGCTGGGACTGACTACAGGTGCACGCCACCATGCCCAACTAGTTTTTTGTATTTTTTGTAGAGACAGGGTTTTGCCACATTGCCCAGGCTGCAACCTGTTGTTTTTTTTTTTGTTAAGACAGTCTCACTCTGTCGCCCAGGCTAGAGTACAGTGGTGTGATCTCGGCTCACGGCACCCTTCACCTCCCGGGTTCAAGCAGTTCTCTCTGCCTTAGCCTCCCAAGTAGATGGGATTAGAGGCGACTGCCACCAGGTCCAGCTAATTTTTGTATTTTTAGCAGAGATGGGGTTTCACCATGTTGGCCAGGCTGGTCTCGAACTCCTGACAAGTGATTTGCCAGCCTCAGCCTCCCAAAGTGTTGGGATCACAGGCATGAGCCATCATTCCCATCCTGCACTCTGGTTTTTGTTGCCTCTCCAGAGCTTACCACCTTTTTGGGTGTAGGGTGCCTTAACAGAGGTGTCTCAGAAAGCCTGAGTCCAGAGAAATGACTCAACTTGCACGTCCAGCAGCCGCCTCCCAGATCCTCTGGCTGGAGATGCAGTGTGGGGGTGGGGGCCCATTCCAGCTGCTTCCTGGGCCAGCTTTTCCCCTTGTCTAGGCATCACCTCCACAAGTGCCCCACAATTGCATTAGGGGTCTGGCCTGAGATGAAACTTCTCTTTTATTTGGGGCACAGCATGTGGAAAAGATGATCTGGTGGAATTTGCTGGGGCTGAATGGAGAGAGCTGAACCTTCATTCCAGCCATGCTGTCTCTCCCTTTAAAAAAAAAAAATTACTGTGATTTCTATGTAGTTTTTTTTTTTTTTTTTTTTTAAAGACGGGGTTTCACCATGTTGGTTAGGCTGGTCTTGAACTCCCGACCTCAGGTGATCCGCCGGCCTTGGCCTCCAAAGTGCTTGGATTACAGGTGTGAGCCACCACGCCCGGTCTTAGTTTTTTTTTTTAAAGATGGGTTTCACCGTGATGGCCAGGCTGGTCTTGAACTCCTGACCTCAGGTGATCTACCCACCTTGGCCTCCCAAAGTGCTAGGATTACAGGAGTGATCCACCGCGCCTGGCCAATTTCTATGTAGTTTTAAGAAAAATTCAGGCTCATGCCTGTAATCTCTACACTTTGGGAGGCTGAGGCAGGCCTGAGATCAGGAGTTCAAGACCAGCCTGACCATGGAGAAACTCTGTCTCTCCTAAAAATAGAAAATTTGCCAGGTGTGGTGGCACATGCCTCTAATTCCACCTACTCAGGAGGCTGAGGTGGAAGAATCACTGAACCCAGGAGGAGGAGGTTGCAGTGAGCCAAGATCGTGCTATTATACTCCAGCCTGCGGAACAAGAGCGAAACTCAGTCTCAGAAGAAAAAAAAAGAATTCAGTATAGTAGTGTACCTGTGGAATCTATATGATGCTGGAGTTTTTTTTTTGAGACGGAGTCTTGCTCTGTCGCCCAGGCTGGAGTGCAGTGGTGCGATCTCGGCTCATTGCAACCTCCACCTCCCAGGTTCAAGAGACTCTCACCTTAGCCTCCCGAGTAGCTGGGATTGGATTATAGGTGCCTGCCACCATACTCAGATAATTTTTGTATTTTTAGTAGAGACGGGGTTTCACCATGTTGCCCAGGCTGGTCTCGAACTCCTGACCTCAGTTGATCCACACACCTCGGCCTCTGAAAGTGCTGGGATTACAGGCATGAGCACAGCGTTACTGCGCCTGGCCCAATGCTGGAGTTTTTAATAGGTTTTGCCCTAAGTTCTCACTCATACCACGTGAGCTCTGCCATGGCATTCTTTCATAAGTTTGCAAATGAGAATTGGGAGGGGTACAGTTCAGTTTTTGATAAGGATTGTCCCTGGTTCCAATAAGGATTGTCTCTGGTTCCGATAAAGATTACCTCTGGTTCTGATAAAGATTGGTTCTGATAAAGATTGTCTCTGGTTCTGATAAAGGTTGTCTCTGGTTCTGATAAAGGTTGTCCCTGATTTAGGAGCCTATCATTTGGGGATGGACCCCGCAGGTCTGGGGTGGGTTCCAGGAATCTGATTTTTATTTGTCTTTTTTTTTTTTTTTTTTTTTGGAGACAAGGTCTCTCTCTGTCATCCAGCCTGGGGTGCAGTGGCAGGAACCTAGCTGACTTGCATCCTCAACGTCCTGAGCTGAATCGATCTTCCCACCTCAGCCTCTTGAGTAGTTGGGACTACAAGCACATGCCACTGTGTCCCACTAATTTGTTTTTTTTTTTGAGATGGAGTCTCCCTCTTGTTGCCCTGGTGCGATCTCAGCTCACTACACCCTCCGCCTCCTGGGTTCAAGTGATTCTCTTGCCTCAGCCTCCTGAGCAGCTGGGATTACAGGCGTCCACCAAGATGCCCAGCTAATTTTTGTATTTTTAGTTGAGACAGGGTTTCACCATGATGGCCAGGATGGTCTCGATCTCTTGCCTTTGTGATCTGCTCTCCTTGGCCTCCCAGAGTGCTGGGATTACAGGTGTGAGCCATCATGTCCAGCCTTGTCCTGGTAATTTGTAAAATATTTTTTGGTTTATTTTATTTGATTATTATTTTTCAGACAAGGTCTTACTGTGTTGTTTCAACTGTCTTGAACTCCTGGGCTCATGTGATCCTCTCCTATGTGAGCCACTGCACCCAGCTGCTAATTTTTTTATTTGTATTTTTTGTAGACAGAGGGGTGTTGCTGTGTTCCCAACACAGCAACTGGTCTCAAATTCCTGGGGCTTAATCAGTCCTCCTGCTTTGGCTACTCCAAAGTGCTGGGATTACAGGTGTGAGCCATCACGCCCGGCCGGAATCTGATTGTTTTTTTTTTTTTTTTTTTTTTTTTGTTTTTTTTGAGGTGGAGTCTCGCTCTGTTACCCAGGCTGGTGTGCAGTGGTGTGATCTCAGCTAACTGCAACCTCCGCCTCCTGGGTTCAAACGATTCTTCTTCCTCAGCCTCCAAGGAGCTGGGACTACAGGCGAGTGCCACCACGCCTGGCTAATTTTTTTTTGTATTTTTAGTAGAGACGGGGTTTCACTGTGTTAGCCAGGATGGTCTCGGTCTCCTGACCTCACAATCCGCCCTCCTTGGCCTCCCAAAGTGCTGGGATTACAGGCATGAGCCACCTCGCCGGGCCGGAATCTGATTTTTAAGAGGTGCCAGGGTGATCCCCGTGACTGGGCTCTCGGAAATACTGCGTCCAGGGAATGTCAGTGATGGTTGGAAACACCAGACCCAGAATCCAAGGACACAGTGCCGCAGTAGACTTGGGTCTGAGAACCACCTTCTGCCCTTGTGACTGGGGAGGCTGGGGGCGGGGACTAATGGTGAAGGGAAGGCAAGTGTGCCTTGGCCTCTTCCTGAAGGAGAGAAGGTGGAAGTAAGTTTCGAACCTCTGACCCTCATGACAAATATAACCTCCTTAGGGGCCATGTCCTTTGGTGTCTGTGTGGGTTTGTCTTTGGGAGGATGGAGGGCACTTCTTTGTTCCCAGGGAAGAACAGGTTGGAGACATTCCAGGATACCTCTAGGGCCTGGTGAGGGCAAACAGGATGGGAAGCCTGTCAGGAGAGGGTGAAAGGACTGTCAGTTAGAGTTCCTAGGAAACCTCTGACACATGCATGGGGTGTGCAGACAGGCCCTTTCTCCATGGGCTTCACGGTTGCCATGGCAGCAGCCAGGCTTTCCAATACTCAGAGCTTCTATCCAGGCAAATATGTACAGGAAGCAGGAGTGGGCTAGAGCCAGAGGGTCATGTAGACACAGTCCCCGAAACAGGCATAGAGATGATTCCGAGCACTCTCTCCTGGGCGTGATCTTTACAGAGAGCAGCCACTCTGAGTAGCTCCCCTTGGTAAAGCCTTCTGCTTTCCTTTTCCATGAGACAGAGTCTCACCCTGTCACCAGGCTGGAGTGCAGTGGTGCGATCTCAGCTCACTGCAAACTCCGCCTGCCAGGTTCAAGCGATTCTCCTGCCTCAGCCTCCTGAGTGGCTGGGATTACTGGCGCCCACCACCACACCTGGCTAATTTTTGTATTTTTAGTAGAGATGGGGTTCCACCATGTTGGCCAGCCTGGTCTTGATCTCCTCACCTCGTGTCTGCCTGCCTCGGCCTCCCAGAGTGCTGGGATTACCAGCATGAGCCACTGAGCTGGGCCCCTTTGTCCTTTATTTGGGGACTTCATGTCTCATTACATCTAGCTCCTCCCCCTCTTTGTCATACAAACCAAAAACCATACAAATGCTTCAGGCATTTGGACTTAAGGCCCACTTTAGGGAAGAACACCTTGTAACTTGCCAGATACCTATGGCAATGCAAAATGAAATGTGCAGGCTGGGTGTGGGGCTCACGCCTGTAATGCCAGTGTTTTGGTGGGCAGATCACTTGAGGCCAGGAGTTCGAGACCAGCCTGACCAACATGGTGAAACCCTGTCTCTACTAAAAACACAAAAATTAGCTGGGTGTGGTGGCACATGCCTTTAATCCCAGGTACTCGGGAGGCTGAGGCACAAGAATCTCTTGAACCTGGGAGGTGGAGGTTGCAGTGAACCAATATTGCATTACTGCACTCCAGCCTGGGCAACAGAGCAAGACTCTGTGTCAAAAAAAAAAAAAAAGGGTTGAGTGCAGTGGCTCACACCTGTAATCCCAGCACTTTGGGAGGCCGAGGCCAGAGGATTGCTGGAGTCCAGGAGTTCAAGACCAACCTGGGCAGCATAGCAAGATCCTGTCTCTATTATAACAAAACACAATTTGAGAGGCCAAGGCAGGAGGATCACTTGTCCAGGAGTTTGAGCTCAGCCTGGGCAGCATAGGGAAACCCTGTCTCTACAAAAAAAACAAATTAACTGGATGAGGTGGCATGCACCTGTAGTCCCAGCTACTCAGTAGGCTGAGGTGGGAGGATCTCTTCAGCCTGGGAGTTTGAGGCTGCAGTGAGCCATGATTGTGCCATTGCATTCCAGCCTGGGAGGCAGAGTGAGAGACCCTGTCTCAACAACCACAATCACAAGGCCTGGGGCAGTTGCTCATGCCTATAATCTCACCACTTTGGGAGGCTGAGGCGGGTAGATCACGAGGTCAGATTGAGACCATCCTGGCTAACATGGTGAAACCTTGTCTCTACTAAAAATACAAAAAAATTACCTGGGCATGGTAGCACATGCCTGTATTCCCAGCTACTCAGGAGGCTGAGGCAGGAGAATCGCTTGAACCTGGGGGGCAGAGGTTGCAGGGAGCTGAGATTGCATCACTGCATGCCAGCCTGGGTGACAGAGCAAGACTCCATCTCAAAAAAAAAAAAAAAAAAGGGCCAGGCAGGCATGGTGGCTTACGCCTGTAATCTCAGCACTTTGGGAGGCTGGGATGGGCGAATCACGAGATCAGGATTTCGAGATCGCCTGGCCAATATGGTGAAACCCCGTCACCACTAAAAATACAAAAAATTAGCTAAGCATGGTGGTGCATGCCTGTAGTCCCAGTTACTTGGGAGGCCGAGGCAGAAGAATCACTTGAACTCAGAGGTGGAGGTTGCAGTGAGCTGAGATCATGCTACTTCACTCCAGCCTGGGTGACAGAGCGAGACTCCATCTCAAAAAAAAAAAAAAACAACCACCACAACAACAAACAACAACACATTGGCTGGGCATAGTGGCTTGTGCCTGTAGCCTCAGCTACTTGGAAAGTTGAGGTAGGAGGATGGCTTGAGCCCAGGAGTTGGAGGCTGCAGTGAGCTATGATCGTGCCACTGCAGTCCAGCCTGTGCAACATAGCAAGACCTTGTCTCTTAAAAAAATTAAAATAAATGATAAAAAAAACTTTATTAGTCTAGTAGGTGCTGTTTCTTCTTTGTAAGGACTTGTATAGTTTCATTATCTATCTATTTATTTTTTTTGAGATGGAGTCTTGCTCTGCCACTCAGGCTGGAGTGCAGTGGCATGATCTTGGCTCACTGCAGCCTCCACCTCTGCGTTCAAGTGATTCTTCTGCCTCGGCCTCCCGAGCAGCTGGGACTACAGGCATGTACCACTATGACTGCCTAATTTTTTGTATTTTTAGTAAAAATGGGGTTTCAGTGTGTTGGCCAGGATGGTTTCAATATCTTGACCTTGTGATTACCTGCCTCGGCTTCCAAAAGTGCTGGGATTACAGGCATGAGCTACCGCGCCCAGCCATTTCCATTATCAATGGTGGCTTCTCTAGTTTTCCTTACCCTAATGACAGTGGTAAAATGAGCATCCGTCATCAGCATGGTTCCAAAGACTTTATGTGTGATAACTCATTTAGCCGGCACAGCACCCAGTGAGGTGAAGACACTCTTGATGTACTCAGAAAGTTTCTTGATAGAATTTCCCTACCCAAGGGTTTGCAAGAACATAGCTTGACATTTGGGACAGAGGGTTGGATAGTAGCTTTCCTCAGTGGAGAACCTTGGTGAGTGGTCCTATCATTGAGTCTAACCTCATGCCAGACTTGACTGGAGGACTTCAGCAGGAAAAGTCTCTCTCTCTTTTTTTTTTTTTTGAAACAGAGTCTTGATCTGTCACCAGGCTGGAGTGCAGTGGTGCAATCTTGGCTCACTGCAACCTCTGCCTCCTGGGTTCAAGCGATTCTTCTGCCTCAGCCTCCCAAGTAGCTGGGACCATAGGTGTGTGCCACCACGCCCGGCTAATTTTTTTGTATTTTTAGTAGTGACGGGGTTTCACCGTGTTGGCCAGGATGGTCTTGATCTCTTGACCTCGTGATCTGCCTGCCTTGGCCTCCCAAAGTGCTGGGATTACAGGCATGAGCCACCACGCCCGGCTGAGATTTTTAGTAAAAGCACCTTCTTTCCTAGGGATGAGGGCTTCTCTTTGCTTCTCTCCCTAGCTGCAGGCTAGGCTGGCAGCCATCCTTGGGAATCCTGTGGGAATTTGGTGTCTCCCTTATTTTCAGGACATATCTAACGATGATGATGACATGCACCCTGCAGCAGCTGGGATGGCGGATGGGGTCCATCTCCTGGAGTTCTCTGATGAGATCCTCCTTCACATCCTGAGTCACGTCCCCAGCACAGACCTGATTCTGAACGTCCGGCGGACCTGCCGGAAGCTCGCAACCCTGTGCCTTGACAAGAGCCTCATCCACACCGTGCTGCTGCAAAAGGACTATCAGGTGAGCAGGGGTGGGGGCAGGAGATCAGAAACCACCTAGACTGGCTGGGCATGTGGCTCATGCCTGTCATCCCAGTGCTTTGGGAGGCCAAGGTGAGCGGATCACAAGGTCAAGAGATTGAGACCAGCCTGGCCAACATGGTGAAACCCGATCTCTACTAAAAATACAAAAAATTAGCCAGATGTGGTGGTGCGAGCCTGTAGTCCCAGCTACTTGGGAGGCTGAGGCAAGAGAATTGCTTGAACCTGGGAAATGGAAGTTGCAATGAGCCAGGATCAGCGATACAGCAAGACTCCGTCTCAAAAAAAAAAAAAGAAAGAAAGAAACAACCTAGACCTCGGCCTTTGAGGACTGGGCACAGCCTGGCAGTGGAACCCTGTGTGCTGATGGAAAGCCAGCAGGTGCTCCAAGTCCTGACTGGAGCCGTCTTCAGGATGCATTGAGGGACAGAAGCAAGAGGCAGAAAAGTGTGGGTGGTGTGCCACCTGGGGAGGAGGATACAGATGTATATGGACATGGTTCTGGGAGGGAACCCAGGGCCTTGGGAGTGGGAGACAGGGGTGAGAGATTTGCTTTCTGGAAGATCCTAGGAGTGGAATTGCTGGGTCACAGGAGAGTTGTTGGACATTTCTTCTAAATTTAAATGTGCAGCTCTCGGCGGGGCACTCGTGCCTGTAATCCTAGCACTTTGGGAGGCTGAGGCGGGCAGATCACGAGGTCAGTTCAAGGCCAGTCTGGCCAACATAACTAAAAATACAAAAAATTTGCCGGGTGTGGTGGTGTGCACCTATAATCTCAGCTACTCAGGAGGCTGAGGCAGGAGAATCTTGTGAACACTGGAGGCAGAGGTTGCAATGAGCCGAGATCACGCCATTGCATTCCAGCCTGGGCAACAGTGAGAGACTCTGTCTCAAAAAAAAAAAAAAAACAGAAATGTGTAGCTCTCCAGTGGTGCAGTGGGAGGGCACCCTTTTGGACCCTCCTGCAGGGTGTGAGAGTTCTAGTTGCTCTGCAGCCTTGTCAACACTTGGTGCTGTCAGTTTTTAAAGTTTTAGCCA
>CAUYQU010025761.1:0-15256 GCA_963574635.1 Cheracebus regulus
GTGGCTCCTCTGCCAGGAATCTCCCGGTCTGTGGGCAACAAAAATTCGTCGGAAAGTGCGGCGTCCACTCGTTCTCTGCGCTTTCACTGGGAGCTACATTCCTGAGCTGTTGCTAATCGGCCATCTTGGATCTCTCCCTCTCTTTTCTTCTTTACTAGTCTGACTAGCCGTCTGTTTTGCTGATCTTTTCAAAAAACCAGCTCCTGGATTTATTGATTTTTTTGAAGTGTCTCTGTCTCCTTCAGTTCTGCTCTGATCTTAGTTATTTCTTGTCTTCTGCTAGCTGTTGAATTTGTTTGCTCTTGCTTTTCTAGTTCTTTTAATTGTGATGTTAGGGTGTTGATTTTAGATGTTTCTTGCTTTCAGAGTCTTGTGGGCACTTCATGCTATAAATTTCCCTCTAAACATTGCTTTAAATGTGTCCCAGAGATTCTGTTACATTGTGTCTTTGTTCTCACTGGTTTCAAAGAACATCTTTATTCCTGTCTTAATTTTGTTATTTACCCAGTAATCATTCAGAAGTAGGTTGTTCAGTTTCCATGTAGTTGTACAGTTTTGAGTTAGTTTCTGAATTCTAAGTTCTAATTTGATTGCACTGTGGTCTGAGAGACCATGTGTTACGATTTCCATTCCTTTGCATTTGCTGAGGAGTGTGTTACTTCCAATTATGTGGTCAATTTTAGAAAAAGTGTGATGTGGTGCTGAGAAGAATGTATAGTCTATTGATTTGGGATGGAGAGTTATGTAGATGTCTGTTAAGGCTGCTTGGTCCAGAGCTGAGCTCAAGTCCTGGATATCCTTGTTAATTTTCTGTCTTATTGATCTGTCTAATGTTGACAGGTGGTTGTTAAAGTCTCCCACTATTATTATGTGGGAGTCTGAGTCTCTTTGTAGGTCTCTAAGATCTTGCTTTATGAATCTGGGTGCTCTTGTATTGGGTGCATATATATTTAGTATACTTAGTTCTTCTTGTTGCATTGATCTCTTTACCATTATGTAATGCCCTTCTTTGTCTCTTTTGATCTTTTTTGGTTTAAAGTCTGTTTCATCAGAGACTAGGATTGCAACGTCTGCTTTTTTTTTTTGCTTTCTATTTGCTTGGTAAATATTCCTCCATCTTTTTATTTTGAGCCTATGTGTGTCTTTGCACGTGACGTGGATCTCCTGAATACAGCACACTGATGGGTCTTGACTCTTTCCAATTTGCCCTCTATGTCTTTTAATTGGGGCATTTAGCCTGTTTACATTTAAGGTTAACATTGTTATATATGAATTTGATCCTGTCATTTTGATACCAGCTGGTTATTTTGCCAGTTAATTGATGCAGTTTCTTCATAGCATAGATGGTCTTTACAATTTGGTATGTTTTTGCAATGGCTGGTACCGGTTGTTCATTTCCATGTTTAATGCTTCCTCCAGGAGCTCTTGTAAGGCAGGCCTAGTGGTGACAAAATCTCTGAGCAATTGCTTGTCTGTAAAGGATTTTATTTCTCCTTCTCTTACGAAGCTTAGTTTGACTGGATATGAAATTCTGGGTTGAAAATTCTTTTCTTTAAGAATGTCGAATATTGGCCCCCACTCTATTCTGGCTAGTAGGGTTTCTGCAGAGAGATCCACTGTTAGTTTGATGGGCTTCCCTTTGTGGGTAACCCAACCTTTTTCTCTAGCTGCCCTTAACATTTTCCCCTTCATTTCAACCTTGGTGAATCTGATGATTATGTATCTCGAGGAATATCTTTGTGGTGTTCTTTATACTTCCTGAATTTGCATGTTGGCCTGCCTTGCTAAGTTGGGGAAGTTCTCCTGGATAATATCCTAAAGAGTGTTTTCCAACTTGGTTCCATTCTCTCCATCACTTTTAGGTACACCAATCAAACATAGATTTGGTCTTTTCACATAGTCCCATATTTCTTGGAGGCTTTGTTCATTTCTTTTCACTCTTTTTTCTTTAATCTTCTCTTCTCACTTTATTGAGTTGATCTTCAAGCTCTAATATCCTTTCTTCGTCTTGATTGATTCAGGTATTGATACTTGTGTATGCTTCACGAAGTTCTCGTGCTGTATTCTTCAGCTCCATCAGATCATTTGTGTACTTCTCTTAACTGGTTATTCTAGTTAGCAATTTGTGTAACCTTTTGCCAGGTTCTTAGCTTCTTTGCATTGAGTTAGAACATGTTCCTTTAGCTCAGAGAAGTTTGTTATTACCCATTTTCTGAAGCCTACTTCTGTCAATTCATCAAACTTATTCTCCATCCAGTTTTGTTCCCTTGCTAATGAGTTGTGATCCTTTGGAGAAGAAGAGGCATTCTGGTTTTTGGAGTTTTCAGCCTTTTTGTGCTGGTTTCTCCCCATATTTGTGGATTTTTCTACCTTTGGTCTTTGATGCTGGTGACCTTCGAATGGGGTCTCTGAGTAGATGTCCTTTTTGTTGATGTAGATATTATTACTTTCTGTTTGTTAGTTTTCTAATAGTCAGGCCCCTCTGCTGCAGGTTTGCTGGAGTTTGCTGGAGGTCCACTCCAGACCCTGTTTGCTTGGGTATCACCAGGGGAGGCTGCAGAACTGCAAAGATTGCTGCCTGTTGCTTTGTCTGGAAACTTCATCTCAGAGGGGAACCCACCAGATGCCAGCCAGAGCTCTCCTGTATGAGGTGTCTGTCAGCCCCTACTGAGAGGTGTCTCAAAGTCAGGATACACAGGGTCCAGGACCCATTGGAGGAGGCAGTCTGCCCCTTATCAGAGCTCAAATGCTATTCTGGGAGATCCACTGCTTCTTTCAGAGCTGTCAGGCAGGGATATTTAATTCTGCTGAAGCTCTGCCCACAGCCACCCTTTCCCCTAGGTACTCTGTCCTAGGGAGATGGGGGTTTTATCTATGACTCCCTAACTGAGGCGCGACCTTTTTTTCAGAGATGCCCTGCCCAGAGAGGAGGAATCTAGATAGTCTGGCTACAGAGGCCTTGCTGAGCTGTGGTGGGCTCCACCCAGTTTGAACTTCTTGGCTTTGTTTACACTGTGAGAGGAAAACCACCTACTGAAGCCTCAGCAATGGAAGCCCCACCAAGCTCGATTGTCCCAGGTCAACCTCAGACTGCTATGCTGGTAGTGAGAATTTCAAGCCAGTGGATCTTAGTTTGCTGTCCTCCATGGGTGGGACCCGCTAAGGCAGACCTCTTGGCTCCCAGTGAAGGGTTCTGTCTCTTTGGAGTTCCAGGTGCCACTGGGGTATGGAAAAATAAAAAAAACACTCCTGCCACTAGCTCAGTGTCTGCCCAAATGGTTGCCCAGTTTTGTGCTTGAAACTCAGGGCCTTGGTGGCATAGGCACCGGAGGGAATCTTCTGGTCTGCCAGTTGCAAAGACCTTGGGAAAAGCACATTATCAGGGCCGGAATACACCATTCTTCCCAGTACAGTCTCTCACAGCTTCCCTTGGCTAGGGGAGAGAAATCCCCCAGCCCCTTGTGCTTCCTGAGTGGGACATTGCCTCACCCTGCTTTGGCTTGCCCTCTGTGGGCTATACCCACTGTGCATCCAGTCCCAATGAGATGAACCAGGTACCTCAGTTGGAAATGCAGAAACCACCAACTTTCTGCATCGATCTTGCTGGGAGTTGCAGATTGGAGCTGTTCCTATTTGGCCATCTTACCGGCAGCTCTGGAGGAGCATTTTAAAGCAAATCTCAGATATTATGACATTCACATATAAATACTTTGTTATGAATAGAGGCATATTTGCAAAAGTTTGGATTTCTAAAACATTTTTTACCAGAGATTGATTAGTAACCTTAAAAGATTTAAACTCTATAGTTAGTATTTTATTACTGATGAATATTCATTTAATAAAGATATTTGTTCCACAGCAAAACTGAATAGTTTGGAAAAGCATTGTGTACTTACCTGTGGTATAAAATGGCGAAATGTTAATAAGTATTTTCATAGAACTTGAATTACAAAATCCTAATCAATATTGATTTGAATAATGTAGGATATGGTTTTTATGAGGGTATTTGTGTGGGTATATGCATGTGTGTATAAAGAGAACATCATTAAATTATATGTATACCCACACATATTATATGCAATGGGGTAACAGTCTGTATGTCTTTCAGTCACACACTGCTTCCTGCAAAGTCTAGGAGTAATAATAATGCAGAATTCTTATGAAACTTATCACTTTATGATGGATTTATAACCCAGAAGAAAAATAAAGAATGGTTTAATTGGAGGCAATGAAGAAAAGATGGAGAAGCAGAGGTGCAAGCAAGTTTCAACGTTTAAGGGTGATGGTAGAAGAGGATTTTATGAGGAGGGCTTTGTTTGTGCTTCTGTTGTGTTCTGGGACAGGCTCATGAACTGTTTTCTTGGGTTCCTGTGCTGTTGTTCTTTCATGCAAAGCCTATTTCTGATTTTGCATTGCTTCTTGAATTCTAGTCCCTTATTTTATGGAATAATCATATATTAATACTATAGTGTCAAGCAGAAAAGGACACAAGAAAACACCTGGCCCAACCAACTCTCTTATTTTAGAGAAAGAAAGCTGAAGCCCAAATTTCAGTGACTTGCAAGCCTGTTAAGACTGTTTCCTGATTGTTAACCTGGTGGTCTTCCTATTTCACTCTGTAGCCTCTCCAGATTTTTTCATATTTAGAGGTCGTTCAAGCTTCAGGTACATGAAGTAACTCTCTGGGCCCTCAAACGTGTACAGGTTTCCTACTGTGAAGTGAGTAGAATATACATTCTCCCTGGCCCAGTTTTAGGGACAGAACATGCTATCATTTCAAATAAATATGTAGTTCACTTGCAGTAATGATATCTTTATTAATGTGCATACATTTCCAAAAAAATTTTTTTTTGTCTCCCAGATTCAAATGATTCTCCTGCCTCAGCCTCCCAAGTAGCTGGGATTACAGGCATGCACCACCACACCCAGCTCATTTTTGTATTTTTAGTAGAGACAGAGTTTCACCATGTTGGTCAGGCTGGTCTCGACCTGCTGACCTCGTGATCCGCCCACCTCGGCCTCCCAAAGTACTGGGATTATAGATGTGAGCCACTGCGCCCAGCCACATTTCCAAATTTTTTAGAGAGACAGTTCGACTTTAAGAATGCTTTGAACAACCTGCAGTCTTGTGCAACACTGACTGCTGCATGGATGAAGCAATTCATAAGTGAGTTCAGCTAATCAGAATGGTGAGGGAACACACATACCCACACTCCAAATTCTGCAATAGTGGTGTTAACAACTAGTAATTCTTTTTGCTTCGGAGAGTCAGAGAAGGCGGTGTTGTAATCCTGATATTTGAGCTTTTTTTTTTTTTTAATTTTAGACAGGGTGCTGCTCTAATGACCAGGCTGGAGTACAGCGGTACAGTGGCAAGATCATGGCTTACCTCAGCCTCAACCTCCTAGATTCCAGTGATCCTCCTGCCTCAGCCTCCTGAGTAGCTGGGACTGACACAACTGCCTAATTTTAAAATTTTTTTGCAGAGACAAAGTTTCACTTTGTTGCCCAGACTGGTCTTGAACTCCTGGCCTCTAGCAATCCTCCCACTTTGGCCTCCCAAAGTGCTGGGATTACAGGTGTTAAACACCATGCCTGGCCAATTTGAGCTTTTTGAGAGAAATATCTTACTAGGGATATGTGGGGAAGAATGTTCCAGGGAGTGGCAACAGCATGTGCAGAGGCATGGAGACATATTTTGTTCATAAAAGAGGGAATCCTTTGACCCCGAGAACCTCAGTTTGTTTGGGTCACTTCTGGAGTTTGGGTCTGTTCTAGATGGAGTAGTGTGTGACTATCATGAAAACTACTTATCCTAATCAATTTGCCTGCCCAGCTTTCTTTCCTCCACTAACTCAGTTCTCTGAAGGAGCAGAGTGATCTTGGCAACTCTTCCTAATTTAGTCTCTTACATCCTTTCAGTTCACTGTTGGATTCAATTCAGATCCATCTTCACTGTGTAGTACCTTTGTACTCAATCTGCAGCAGCGGCTTTCATGTATTATGAGTGGGACATAAAAGTGGTCTAAATAGAATTTTCTTAACCATTTAAAAAATGATTATTTATTCTCAAAAAAATGCTTAATAACATTATTACAGTTTTCAGTGCTGTTTACAAGTTACCATATGGTGTAGTAGTTAAGAGCATTGGAATCACATAGATTTCAGTTTAAAACTGTCTATGCTACTTAGTACATTTGTGACTTCCATTGGGAAACTTATTTAAACTCTCTGAGTCTCTGTTTCTTCAAGTAAATAATTTAGTTTAGTGACTGGCATATTGTGAGTTCTCTCTCTCTCTCTCTCTTTCTCTCAGGAAAAGTGGCTTTATGATTTTGTTGGGGTCTAAGTGAGGCATGAAGAAAGAGAAAAGCTACATGACATGGTATTCATTTGCACCTGGGCTGCTCTGTAAGCGTTCTCTGAAGCATTCTCTTGTGCCTTTTCTGCTTCTCAGTGGTGTGTGAGCAGGTCAAGGTTAGGGACTATGTTTTCTTCTGTTTGTTTCCCTCTTTCCCTGTGGCAGTTAGGACTGACTGCACTAACAGATAAGGCAAATAAATAAGTTTGAATTCAATCTTAGCCAAAAGCTCGAGAAGTGATCACATAAATATTTTTAACTACCTAATGTCCTGGACTTCCTAGGGCATGCTGGATGTGATTCTGACCTTTGCTGTCTCACTGGAACAGTCGTGATCTAGACCTAATCCCCTGGCAGCAGCTGCCTTAGAATTCAACTATGTTCAAGTCCTGGGGCATTGAGAATGACAGTTGGATATGTTTTTGTGTTTATACATCTGTATGCATATATGTATATACACACACATAAATACATATTTTATATATATATCGGTACATATACACACACACTTAGAATTTCCTACGTATGTAAGATGAGTTCAGCGTTGATGTTGGATTAGGGAGAAAAATCCTGAAATGTTTGTGTTTTGTCTAAGCCGTGGAGGCAGGGTTTTGTACCAATTAAAGGGATAGTCCTTTCTGTTTAGTAAGATATTTCAAAGGTTCAACATTTACGTTTCTTACTCCAATATTAAATATTCCAAATCAAATGTTTTCTCAAATTAAAGAATTCCTTTATTTCTATAGGGGTTTTAAATTTATAAATATGTATAAATATGCATTATCTAGTGCATATTTAATATGCGTAGAACCTAATAGGCACTAAAGACATACTAATGAATCAATGAAAGTTCTATCTACTCCTCAAAGCAGACCTATAAAACAGGCAGAGCAATGTTGGGTGCAGTTGCTCATGCCTGTAATCCTAACCCTTTGAGAGGCCAAGCAGGAAGGATCACTTGAGTCCAGGAGTTTGCCACCAGCCTGTGCAACATTACAAGATCCCATCTCTACAAAAAAAATAAAAGGCTAGGTGTGGTGATGCATGCCTGTAGTCCTAACTACTCAGGAGGCTGAGATGAAAGGATCTCTTGAGCCTAGGAATTGGAGGTTACAGTGAGCTATGATCATACCACTGCACTCCAGCATGGATGAAAGAGAAACGGTCTCTTAAAAAAAAAAGATAGGCAGAACAAGTATTAATATTGAATATCATTACTGCCATTTCACAGATGTTAAAACAGAGGTACTGAGCTAAAACATCTTGCTCAGACTCATACAACTGATAAATGGCACAAGCAGCTTTCAACTTAAGTCTTCTGATTCCCAAATCAGTGCATTTTTTACTACTATCAGTCATTACAGGAAAGACAATTTTTAAAACTCCAGTACTTAGTGAGAGAAGATTTATTATTGCAATTAATTCTCCTACCCTTATACCAGATAAGGACTTGATGATGCTTCCAATTATAGTTCAGTTGTGTATTTTCTCTATATGATGAACTTTAGACTAAATCAGGTCTTAACTGTGAAATACTTCATACCCCAAGAAGTATAGCAAGAATGGAACACAGCTGTTGATCAAATCCAATGACTACAGAACAATATATCCAGTATGTATTAAATCTGTTATCCAGATTAGTATACATGCTGTCTTCTTAACTAACATCTGTTTCTCATACTTCACTGAAATTACCAGTGAGACTACAACTAATAAAATTGGTTTGGAGCCAAAATCCAATAAGAGCAAAGTCAATTACATGTTTGTAAGCGAATAAGCATACAGTTAGATCAATATGCAAATTGTGACCTTCAGTGGTCTTTTCTGTCTTCTTTTAAGCCCTTAGTCTTGCAAAGATTAATTTACTCCCTAGAACTTCATTTTGTGAAGCCACTAAGACTTAAGATTATTAGATTTTGTATTGTTTACATATGAATGATATATATATATATATGTGTGTGTGTGTGTATATTTATATATACATTTTATAGTCTCTATATCTTTGTGGGGGAAGCCCTGTTCTAACATCAAAAATAATGGATTAGACAAATAAATATTTTCAGCTTCATGTTAACAAAAGAGCAGACCAAATTAAAAAATTAAGTTCACATCAACATTGTCTAGGCGTCATGATTTGGACACCGTGTTTGATGCTGTGAGAAATATAAATTTAAATATGTTTTCTGGCCCTTAAAAAGTTTACAGTTTAGTGGAAGAAATAGTCATGTTAACAAATAACTAAAATACAACATAGTGTTTATTTATTTTTAAGTAGAGTCACAAACAAAAAGCAATTTGATGAAAAATAGATGGAGAAATGCATTCCATATTTGAGAAGGCTTCATTGAAGAGATGGCATTTGATCTGATCTTGAAAAACTTGTAGGATTTTTGTTAGAGGAAGTGGGAATGCAAGGCTAGGTAGAAGAAATAACAAAAGCAGGACTGGGCGTGGTGGCTCATACTTGTAATCTCAGCACTTTGGTAGGCCAAGGCAGGAGGATCACCTGAAGCCTGGAGTTTGAGACAGCCTAGACAACAAAGCGAGACCCCATCTCTACAAAAAATTTAAAAAATAGCGGCCAGGCATGGTGGCTCACACCTGTAATCTCAGCACTTTGGGAGGCTGAGGCAGGCATATCAGGAGTTTGGGGTCAGGAGTTTCAGGCCAGCCTGGCCAACATGGTAAAACTCTGTCTCTAGCAAAAATACAAAAATTAGCCTGCTGTGATGGCGGGCACCCGTAATCACAGCTAGTCAGGAGGCTGAGGCAGGAAAATTGTTTGAACCCAGGAGGTGGAGGTTGCAGTGAGCCGAGATCGCGCCACTACACTCCAGCCTGGGTGACAGAGCAAAACACCGTCTCAAAAAAAAAAAAAAAAAAAAAAATTAGCTGGGCATGGTGGTGCATGCCTGTAGTCCCAGATAATTGGGAGGCTGAGGTGAGAGGCTCGCTTGAGCCCAGGAGTTCAGGACTGTAGTGAACTATGATTAAGCCACTGCATTCCAGCCTGAGCAAGAGAGACCCTGTCTTTAAAAATAGAAAAGAAAGAAAGAAAAAACAAAAGCAGAGGCCCAGAGGACGTAGTGCAAGCATAATTGAGGAACAGTGAGAATTATCTTCCATCATACTATCCAAACATATGGTGAAACAAGCTCTCGCCAGCACCTTCATATTATGGCATTGGCTCAGTTAGCACAGTGGGTGGTAGATATATCCCTGAAAGTCATTCTAAGGTTGGGAACAGCTGTGGAAGTAACTGCAAACCACATATACACCATACTGAAAAAAAAAAACTCTGTACCACACCAACTTAGCTTCTCGAATCTCAGAATGTTGTAGCTACTTCAGCACATGAGAGGAAGTGTGACAGAAAGAGTGGAAGGACACAGTGGCCTTACTTGATTGAAGTTAAGTATCTTACTTTTGCAAATTTTACAAAATTGTGTGACCATGTAAACACCTTGATAGAAACTTCAGCTTCATTAGTTTTATGGTAAATCAGCTTGCTGATGATCCTGATGTTAATTTCCTTTCTGTAAATTCATGAATTGCTTTTTCTAGAGGTGCTCCTTAAGCATCTGTTAATAGACTAGAGCAGAATTCCCTCATCTTTCTGAAGATCTTAGAGCATACTTGTGGTAAACAACAGCATCTGAGCTATAGGTGGTAGGCAGTGTCAAAATCAAATAAAATGTAGAGAAGTATCTCAAAACAAAATGTTTTATTTGGGAAAACGGATTTGCAATTCAGAGCATACACACAAACCAGGGCTGTGTCCAAAGAAAAAAGAAAACGTTGGGGGTTTTGTTAGAAAGAGAAATTATTACATATTGTTTTGAAAGAAAGCTCATTGGTCCTGCGGAAGTTGTCAGCAGTGGGCAAGCTGATTGGTGAGTGACAGTGGTAGGTAAAACTAGTCTTAACATTATGACATTTCATTTCAGCAGCTACTAGTTTGTAGCAGGTCTTTTAGTAACTGGCTTATGAGATAATTTCTGAGCAAGCGCTTATACCCACCAGATGCTTTTCTTTTCCTCCCCTTGATCTCTCAACTTTATTTGGGTATGACAGGATAACTCCAATTTATAAAATTAATTTCACAGCAGGAATAAAGCAGACAGCCAACTTTTAGCTCTCTGTTTTTGTTTGTTTTTTGAGAAGGTATCCCTCTTTGTCCCCTAGGCTGGATTACAGCAGTACGATCATAGCTAACTGCAACCTTGAACTCCTGGGCTCAAGCTATCCTCAGCCTCCTGAGTATCTGGGACTACAGGCACATGCTACCATGCCTGGTTTATTTATTTATATTCTTAGTAAGAGTGGATCACATAAGAGAAAAAAGGGGTTGTTTTTGTTAATTCTATTGCATTTTGTTCTTAGGGAGTCTGAAAAGTTGAAATCACTTGTTCAATTACTAGATAACTTGAGATTCTTTTTCTTGGCTCCTTTCCTTTAGTTTTCTCCATTATTTCCTTTTATTTAGTTTTATTTTAAAAATTTTTATTTTAAATAAATAAAAATATTTATTTAGAGCTACCCAGGCTAGAGTGCAGTGACGCTATCTGGGCTCACAGCAACCTCTGCCTCCTGGGTTCAAGCAATTCTCTTGCCTCAGCCTCCTGAGTAGCTGGGATTAGAGGCATACGCCACCATACCTGGCTAATTTTTTGCATTTCTAGTAGAGATGGGGTTTTGCCATATTGCCCAGGTTGGTCTCGAACTCCTGAGCTCAGATAATCTGCCCACCTGAGCCTCCCAAAATGCTGGCATTACATACATGAGTCACCAAGCCCAGTCTATTTTCTTTTTAAACAAAAGAAAACTTACATTTTTAAGATTAATATTCTAAGATCATTTTTCTTTCCATGCCAATTATATAATTTTGGAATAAAGAACTTCCGTTTTAAAGGCTATCAGCTGAGACCCTTTGTGTTATGGAGAAATGTTGCGTTTTGAAAGAAACAGTTATTTTTGTGAACTTCCTATTCACTGGCGGAGACAGACTTCCTAACAGAGTCTATTTAGGCCTGTTTGGCCTGCTGGGTCATTTTGCATCCTCTGTCTGTAGCCATCAGTTGGCTTATGCTTCCTCTGCAGGCAGGAGTGATCTGGGACAGTAATATGGCATCCTGTTTTGGATGACAGGAGGGAACCATGAAGAGAAATCCATTAATTCCATAAATATTTAGTGAGCACTTGTTTGAGGTAAGTGCTATAATTAGTTTCTGGAAACATAAATATGAAGAAAACACAGTCCCTGCCATCAAGAAACTTAGGATCTAATAAACAGATAAACACAGTAAACTCAGATAAATAAACAAAATAAACTCAGGTAAATCCTATTGAGAAAAGTGCAAAACATGTGGTTACTGACTTTGTTTGGTGGAGACAGGGAAGTCTTTACTGTAGTGGTAGCATTAAAGGTGAGACTTAAGGTATCCATGGGACTTTGCCAAAAAACAATAGGGAAGGCATTCTAGGCAGAAAAAATAACATGTTCCAAGATCTCTCTTTTGGAGAATGTGCCCAGAAAGTGGAAAATATGACATGGAGGAGCATGTGGTATATTCGGGGGATTGCCTGGAGACACAATGAGGCAATTTGATCAATGCCAGATTATAGCTAAGAAGGTTTGATTTTATTCTGTACGAAGTAACACAATGTGAAAGGCAGAGAAAAAGTAAAATTGAGGATTATTTTTAAAGATTTATTTGTAGATGATCCATTTATAACAGAACTAAAATTTGATCACATAAACATGGTAATCTGCATGATCCTTTTGGATTATAAATAAATTACTTCATGTTTTCAGATTATCTACAATTATTACAGGGTGAAATTAATTGACTATAGGTTTTATAGACCTTACATACAAAACACCACATTCTCTTGTCTCCCTTTAGGTTAGATGAATAATTGTAAGTATGGATTATTATAGTAACAGGAAACAAGTTGGGTTGTTTTGAAAAAGCAGTAAGATTTTTTTAAAGCAAAAAAACCTCATCCTGTGACTTAATTCAAGTTCTATATTAGATTAAGTACTACTTACTGTTGGATACAGTGAAAGTATACCTTAACTTGGACAAAGTAAAGGGTATGTTTTCTTTTAAACCAAAGGCAAAAATGAAGGAGGAACAAATTACCAATCCGAGAATTTTAAAAACCATCCGTCTTTTCTCCCAGGCCATATAGTGAATATGCAGCACAGAAAATAAGTAAAAGACATTAAAAAGTGTTTACTAAGTACCATAAAATGTTACTAATCGTCAGCACCAGCACTCTTTCCCTAGTCATGAAAACTCCAAAGGTCATAAAATGAAAATGTCATTGTGGAGGTGGAGCCAAGATGGCCGACTAGAAGCAGCTACAGTGTGTGGCTCTCATGGAGAGGTGGGGTAAATACAGCACCTTCAACTGAAGCATTGAAAAGGGCCAGTTAATATAGCACCTTCAATTGAAGCATCCGGGTATGCACATTGGGACTAATCAAGGAAACAACCTATGGAGATTGAAGAAAAGCATGATAAGATGATGGCCCAACCAAGAGCAACGTGGAGCCAGGGGAACGACTCCCACCCAGGAAAGCAGTGAGTGAAGGTGCAATCCCAGGAAACCATGTTTCTCCCATGGATCCTTGGAACCCTTGGGTCAGGAGATCTCCTTGTGAACACACTCCACCAGGGCCTTCAGTCTGATACACAGGGCTGCATGGAGTTTTGACAGAGAAGCTGCTCCGGCATGCATGGAAGCCCAGGAGCTTTACATAGTCTGGCTCTAGGCTTTCTGGCAAGGCAGGAGGTTAGACCCTTATATACACTCCTAGGAAGGGGGCTGAATCCAGGAGGCGGAGCAGCAGTCGTCTGTGGGCCCCATTTCTGGATCTCACAGGATATGACACACTGGCTTGGAATTCCAGCCAATCACCAAAAACGGTGTCACACCTACCTAGGATAAAATGGGCCACCATCTTTGCTCTTTGGGCAATTTGGGCAATTCACGTATTTCAGGGAGAGCCCAAGCTGACAGTCGGAAGTGGTACCCCAGCATGGCACAGCTGCTCTACAACAGTGTTGCCATCTGAAAGCAGGTCTCTGATCCCATTCCTCCTGACTGGGTGAGACCTCCCAACGGGGATCTCCAGCCACCCACTACAGGTGTGTTTGGGCTGGCTACAGGTGCGTTTGGGCTGGCAACAGGTCCATACCTCCCTGGGAGGGAGCTTCCAGTGGAAGGGCAGGCTGCCATCTTTGCTGTTTTGCAGGCTTCACTGATGATACTTCCAGGTACTAGAAAATCTGAGGCAACTAGGGACTGGAGCAGACCCCTAGAAAACTGCAGCAGCCCTACAGAAAAGTGGCCAGTTAAAAGAAAAAACAAATACCCCATACAAAGGTCAGCAGCCTCAAAGACTGAAGGTAGATAAGTCCACAAAGATGAGAAAAAGATCAGTGCAAGAATACTGAAAACTCAAAAAGCCAGAGCGCCATATTTCCTCCAAATAACCACATCTCCTCTCCAGCAAGGGTTTGGAACTGGACTGAAGCTGAAATGGCAGAAGTGGAATTTAGAATATGGATAAAAGTAGATTTCACTGAGGTGAAAAAGCATGTTGTAACCCCAGGGCTGGGCGCGGTGGCTCACGCCTCTAATTCTAGCACTTTGGGAGACCAAGGCAGGCAAATCACCTGAGGTTGGGAGTTTGAGACCAGCCTGACCAACATGGAGAAACCCCGTCTCTACTAAAAATATAAAAATTAGCTGGGCATGGTGATGCATGCCTGTAATCCCAGATACTTGGGAGGCTGAGGCAAGAGAATAACTTGAACCTGGGAGGTGTAAGTTGTAGCAAGCTGAGATTGCACCATTGCACTGTAGCCTGGGCAACAAGAGCAAAACTCCATCTCAAAAAAAGAAAAAGGAGCATGTTGTAACCCAATGCATGGAAGCTAAAGGCCATGGTAAAACATTGCAGGGGTTGACAGACAAATTAGCCAGTATAGAGTAGAACATAACCAAACTGATAGAGCTTAAAAATAGAAGAATTTCATAATGCGATCACAAGTATTCATAGCAGAATAGACTAAGTGGAGGAAAGACTCTCAGAGCTTGAAAAGTGTCTTTCTGTAATAAGACAGGCAGACTAGAATAGAGAAAAAAGAACAAAAAGGAAGGAAAAAAACCTCCGAGAAATAGGGATTATGTAAAAAAAAACAAATCTACTACTGATTGATGTACCTGAAAGATGTGGGGGAAATGGAAACAATTTGGAAAACATATTCTAGAATATCATCCATGAGAACTTCCCTAACCTTGCCAACATTCAAATTCAGACAATGCAAAGGACCCCAGTAAGATACTCCATAAGAATATCATCTCCAAGACACATAATCATCAGATTCTCCAAGGTCAAAATGAAAGAAAAAGTGTCAAGGATAGCTAGAGGGAAAGGTCAGGTCACCTACAAAGGGAAGCCCATTGGACTTGCAGTGGAAAGCCAAACAGCAGATCTCTCAGTGGAAACCCTGCAAGCCAGAAGGGATTGGGGCCCAATATTCGATATTCTTTTTTTTTTGGGGGGGGGAAAGAAAGAAAAAGAGGGAAAAGGAGAAAGAAAGAAAGAGCAAAAGAAAGAAAAAGAATGAAAGAGAGAAAGAAAGAGGAAGAGAAAGAAGGAGAGAGAACGGGATTCTTGTTTTATTGCCCAGGCTAGAATGCAGTCTAAAAATGGGTATTAAAAACCTCTTTTATGCTAATAATTGTGCTTAACAATGGAGACAGGAAGGAATAGGGGATGAAAATAACAAATAAGCAGCCAACCAATATTTTATTTAAACCTGTGAAATGCTACGCAATTGCTGAGGAGTGATTTACTTCCAATTATGTGGTCACTTT